>MEJB01000007.1:5516615-5547227 GCA_001752375.1 Rhazya stricta | reverse complement strand
AGAGGCACAAGCACACACAATCACATGCACCACCATCGCATGCAAAATCCCAGAGGAGGAGGAGGGAAGAGTTAGATGGGAAAGACATTTAAATAGTTTCTTGATTTCAACGGACTTTTGGCCTTTTTGTCCGTTGAAATCTCTTGAAAATCAGGAGATTTTCTAATTTGATTTTTATTTTTTTAAATATAAATCCTAATTTAAATTAAACTAACCTCTATATCTATATTTAGTAAGAAAATTTTAATCAAAATTAGGGTTAATTGTAAAATGTATAGATGAATTGAGTCAGTTGTCAAATGAATATTTGAAATTTTAATATCATAAACTAATCCGCTCTAATATTTTTTTATCATAATTAAGAGTTCAAATATATTTTTTACCGTTACCTCAAGTCGATCGAAGATTTTATAATTGATCCTTACGAGGAACTAATATATGAATAGGTGCTCGAGGGGAGCAAAGATAAGTGTAATAGAATACGAAATTATGAAGGATCTGATTATTTTACGCGATCAAATACTTCAATTTGTGCTGCTGAGCGATGGTTGATTCAAAAAAGAAATTGTCCTGATGCTTTAAAGGTTCTAGTTGGTAGAATAGTTAAATTTTGTAATTAACGTGATGTCTTTTTAAGATCAAGCTATTCAATTTTAAATACAAGTCTCAGATTCAGATCAACTCAAAGGATAAAAATACACAAAGAAAACTATCTTAAAAACGTACAAAAGTGAATCAAGATAAGGAAACAAACTTTGCAGTAGAAAATAAAGTAACCTAACTATATTATACTAGAAGTGTCAATGATAATGACATGAATTTAAAGGAAAAACAAAAAAGAAATAAAAAACACTTTAACCTCTATTAAGTACCAAGAGGTACTTCTTTAACCTCGTTGGCAAACGTGATCTTTTACAACCTGCTGCAGCCAAATTAGGTGGTTATATTTTCCTTCCTTTTTCTATCAGAGTAAAGAAGAAAGTGAGCTCTTGCCAAGAAGATTAMATACTTATTGGATCTGATTGATATGGGCTGGTCATATGATGTGGGCTGGTCCACTCTCATGTTTGTCAATGCTTACTTCTTTGTTTTTCAACCAGATTATAAAATAAAAATAGAATTTATGTTCTCAATTAAAATAATTCGTTTTTTGTCATTGGGGAACTTTCTTGTTGTAGGATTTCCGGTCATAATAATGCGTCAAACATATGAAGAAGAATGTAAAATACTGCATTCTGAAAGTTAGTATTTTGCAAACTCAAWTATCCAACATCCTCTACTAGTTGCATCCTTCTAGGCTCCATAGGTGCCGATTAGAATAAGTAATTACAAGAAATTGACTTTGACAAAGGGCAATTTTCTTTTACCCAAAATTCAATCAGCTTAAATGGGCAATCGAAACAGCATCTTGTATCCTTCAACTCTACATACATCTAATGGAACATTCAAGGCGATGATTTATGTTCAGGTTAATAATGTGAAAGAAAAAATTAATTTTTTTCAGAAAATTGAATTCCTAGGTTACAAACTCACATTCTTCACAAACTACTTTGATTTTTGTATCTATCAGTGAAAACCATGTAAGTCGCATATTGGAGAAAGGCTAGGAAGTGGTCCTTAATATTTGTACCCATATGAGCAAGATAAGTGCAGAAAAGTATGAGATTATGAATGATCTGATTATTCCACTTGATCGAGTACCTCAATTTGTAAGGCGAAGTGGTGCTTGATTCAACAAAGAGATTCTCCTCGTGCCTTGGCAGTAGAATAGTTGAATGTTGTAATTAACATGATGTCTTATAAATATCAGTTTTGTAATTCTCTTTAATACCAACGTTAGGAAACAAATTTTTTTTCCAAAATTATGGTAACCTACATATATTATACTAAAAGGTTAATGGCATGAATCTAAAGGAAAAATGAAAAAGAAACAAAAAATACCTCAACGTCTATCATTAAGTAAAATAAGAAAAATGAAAATACTTTAGGTTTATTTTCCTAAACTTAAAATCAATATTTTTTTAACTTTTCATTATATATTTTAAGTTTAGGAGAATAATTCATTTATCATCTTACAAAGACGTATAAACTGAGAACTTATATTATCCCTGATTGGTAAAAGTGGCCTTCTCCTATCTGCTGCAACCAAATTAGCCGGCTATATTTCCCTTCTTTCTTTTTATCGTTTATATTAAAGCCTATAAGTTGAAACAAGATTTAAGAAGAACAGATAATATATAATGACATATATATATATCTCCGTAGTATGATATCAGTTTGTTAATGGATACCATGTATAGTAGAAATAGTACTCGAATTATAATGTATACTTGATTTTCTTTTTTGTATTCTCTTTTGGAAAATCTTTTATCTTTTTAGAATCATTTGTATCTCTCAAAACTAAGCTAAGAGCTTACCTTAGGATTTTTATTGTGTATTGAGATCCTCCACTCTAATGGCTTTGTCTTTACCATTTCTTGTTGAATCATTTCTATATGAGGTGTTCATTGGAGTTCATTGAATAGGATATCCTCTGACCTTTTATTATTATTATTATTATTAGGAAATGGAAAGAGAAAAAGAAAAGCATCATTTTTATTGGTGATGAATCGMSATGAGCAGACAAGATAGAGGGCGAGATACCGTCCACCAGACACCAGATTACCTAAGAATCAAAAGTAGCAGCTAGAGCTGCTAATAGATGGGCCGCTTCACCACCGAAAAACCACAGCAGCCACTGGACGATGCCTGTTTGCGAACTCCCTCAGTCAAAGCCCCAAAAGCAGAAATATGGGCCTTATTCTTTCTCCTTCAGCCCAACAGTCGCAGGGCCTAGGAATAGCAAAGGAGACGTCTTTATGTGGCCTCAACTATTTGATCAACCTATGACATACCGTGGGAGAACCGCGTACCTGCTTTTGCAAATGGATGAAAGAGAAAAAGGGATAACTCAAACTATTTTAAATCACTCAATTTTTCTTTTCAACCAATTGCTCTGTTTATTATAGTATCTTTGTAAAGTCAAATATTCTATTCAGAGAAAAARGATTATGGTRTTTCTAGCAAAAAACAAAATCAAAGTTAATCAGATCGAGTCTCAATTTCTGAAATGGATATTTGTTGGGCCACTAGCCCCCACATTTGAATAAATATGTCCTGCAGGCATATTATTTTAGCTTTTAAATTTGGATAAATATTAATATATTAAATTATACCTATTAATTTCATCTGAGAGGAGACTAGAATTTCATAAGTTGCTTTGGGGTTAGTATGGTAAACAGATAAGCCGAAAAGATTTCGGAGTAAATGGAATTTCAGGGTCGAGGAAAAAAGGGCAAAGCGGGAAAGCAGGAAGCAGAGTCGTAATTAGCCGATCGCGTCCGGATACAATGTCGTATAAATAAACGGCCCCTTCATTCTTGTCCGAAACAGCACTAGACCTTGCCTTCCTCTTTGTCCCAGAAAGCATTAGTTTCAGACAGAGCCCTCTCTCTCCTTGAGCTTGTTTATACTTTTCTTTTTCCTCGCGTTTCCTCTCRCTTGAAAATCCGGAATAGAGAATAAAGAAGGAGAAATGGCGGATCAACTAACTGATGACCAGATCTCCGAGTTCAAGGAGGCCTTCAGCCTCTTCGACAAAGATGGAGATGGTTTTTCTCTCTCTTTATTTCTTTTTACATTTTTATTTGTATTTGTTCATTTCCTGCATAATATTTTAGTTCATATTGATCAGATCTGGGTTTCTGTTTCTCGTATCTCATCTTTATCAGTTTAAATTTTGAAATATTTTTCACGCAAAATAGATTTTTTTTTAATCTGACCGGAAATGCTAAAAATTAAACCGGATATTAGTTGGAGAAYAATATTGAACGTTGTTTTAACCTATAAAATCATTTCGGTTTCTTGGGTTGTATACTTTCAGTACAAATTTTGTTTGATAATACTGTTTGATTGCTTATGTACTTTTGAGGCACGCATGCATGCCGATTTAATTCATTGTGGCAGTCCTGTAGTTGATTTGTTGTGCACAAACACAGATTGTCCTTGTAATCTTTAATTTTACTTTTAATTTATGTGCGCTTCAGACTCACTTATAGCAGTAAGAAAGCCAATTACTGTAATTCAGAAAATAAGGCCTGGGCTTCTAGATCAACTTACTTATTTCGGTTGACTGAGCGGGAGAGGTCAAATATACTCCCTAGTAACTTGAACCAAGGAGTTGACTCTGAACTGAAGATTGTGAAGAGTAGAGAATATGTCTGCAGAAGAAAAAACGGCCACACTCATTTTGCATCAAATCATGAATAAAGTCATGCTAGGAAATTTTGAGTAAATCAAGGTTGAATATCTCTCTAGTAGTGGTCTAGTTCTAACTGTTTTATATACGATTTTTTGGAATCATTGCATTAGTCACATAATTGGCAATCAGGAATATGAGTGGTACTGGTGGCAGACCTTTTTCCAATGATGAAGCTCTGCACATGCTGCAACTTTTTCCAACCATCGACCATTATTATTGCCGAATAAATTCCTCATATACTTTTTGTAGCTTGGAGCTAAGAAACACAATCAGAAAACCGAGGCATCTATGATAAATGTGGAAACGATTAGGACTTGGCACAATGAATTAAACATATACAGTTGCAGTTTGTCTTAACATAATCAATTTCCATGAGCATGTCTGCCGATGAACTTTGAGACTTGAGGAAAGTTGATATGCAATTGAAATTATTTTTGTAATAAAGTTTGTTTACATAATTTCTTCTGGATTAATAATGCTTCTTTTTGTAATGAATTGTTCTTATGTGCTTGTGTTATGGTTTACTTCATTGTATGGAATATGTACCTTTTCTTTCAGCTACAAGATGATATATCATAAGTTTTGGGCACGTAAGTGGCGAGTCTCTTTGTTATGTTTGTTAAGTGCGTAACAGCTTTTCAAAATTCTTGATATTTTTTTACCTGGGCATATAAGTCCTCTTTGAATGGTGCCTCTGCTTCATAGTCATGGAGAAATGTGGACTTATACTGCCCTCCTGTATATTGATCCTTGCTTATCTAACCTCACCAATATTTGACATGGTATTCTTAAAATTTGTAAAGCACGGATTAGTTGACGGGATGTTGTAGGTGGTCAAATTGTTATTAAAGTTTAAACAGAGTGAGTGAGTATTTGTTATTTTGTTATTTTGCAGTCTCATTAAAATCAGCATCGTATTTTATGTGTAGGTTGCATCACCACAAAGGAGCTTGGAACAGTAATGAGGTCACTAGGGCAGAACCCTACTGAGGCTGAGCTCCAAGACATGATAAATGAAGTTGATGCTGATGGTAATGGAACTATTGATTTCCCCGAGTTTCTAAATCTCATGGCCAGGAAGATGAAGGACACTGACTCAGAGGAGGAGCTGAAAGAGGCATTCCGCGTTTTTGACAAGGATCAAAATGGTTTCATTTCTGCTGCTGAGCTGCGTCATGTCATGACCAACCTCGGAGAGAAGCTTACGGATGAGGAGGTTGATGAGATGATACGGGAAGCAGATGTGGACGGCGATGGGCAAATCAACTATGAGGAGTTTGTTAAGGTTATGATGGCTAAGTAATTGGATTGGCCAGGTTTATGATTCTAAAATTGTAAAAGATATAAAAACTGGATGGACTGGGGGATTAAATGGTATGGCTTCTTAGTTCATCTGTATTGGGTTTTACAATCAGGTACTCAAAATTGTAATGCGCTTTTGTAATCGTGGTGGAATCTTCCCTCTTCCCCCTTCTTTTCCAATGTGTTTTGAAGAAACAAAATTGGTGCGTTAGTCTTTTTTTCTTTTTTTAATTTCTTCTGCTGCAAATAAACAGGCATATGGTTGGATGAGGATCCATTTTCGTTCTTTAATGTTTACACTTCGTACTCCGAAATTTCAAATTTGCTAGGAAAGGTCGATATCCATGTCKTTATTGTRGTCCATCCCGAAACCAATGCCAGTGAARCCATATAGGGTTTATAGCTTTAGTATAGGACTTGGTGAYTGAACCTCAGTATATGTTCTCAAGTAGATGTATCCCAATTCGACACTGTTAAGATTTAATAGGAATTAAAGTTTTCAAAAGCCACCATGAAAATAAATGAACCGGACATCATCGCTATCAACCTCTGCCCAGTTAATGTCTGAATTTAATGTCGAAAACCATGTGTCCCGAAATTCTAATGYTATTAAATGTTATTGTTCAATGGAGAGTTGTCAACTTGAGCTTTAGCGGAATGTTCAGCTTTTAAACTAATTTAAAATCATTTATTTGAAATCACTACAAGTAAAGAATTTTCTGTTAAAAAACATGCGAGTTCATGAAATGCCATATGTTATATTGATACAAAATACATAAGACTACTGTTTATGCGCGGGGGTCTAAATTCTAATGCCCAACCATTAATCAAATGATTCGAGTTTCGGATCAACATCTCGATAAGAAGAACTCTACCTCTTTAAGCATTTCTTTCTTGTTACAATCTCTTTAAGCTTTTCTTTCTTGCATCTATCCTTCTCTTATCAGCGGGAACCTTCGCCAGCACAACTTCCTTCTTTTGCATCAATGGCCCTGCTACTGATGCAATATTTCCTGCCTCAGCTGTTGAAGTAAGCTCAGCTGACTGATCGTGATTACTTCCACCTTTTCCAGTATTTGAGGAAGCCGCTAGAGGTATTGGAAGTTGAAGGGGAACAACTAATCCTGCATTCTTTTGATCAACATCCTGTACCGTGGTGTTTGACTGATCAACATTTAAGGCAGTTGTTGACTCTGAAATAGCTCCTGTTTTCGACTTTGGTTTTGATTTGAGAGCGTGAATACCGGTATAGATCCTGCAATTTTTGAAGTTCAAGACAACTAGCTTATATAGCATGTATATTACAAACCATTCCATTTTCCACATACAATGAAGTTTTGCTGCTGTACTCTACAGACGAAAAAGACTTTGTTCTCTCCGAATTACAGCCAACAACTCAAAAAATGGATGCAAATATTTMAAATCCTAAGCTTTACGCACCATGTTTTAGTCCTACTAATTTTAAAACAACAGTGCCCACAAGCTGCAACAGAAATGAGGAGGAACTAGGATCAATTCCAATAAGACCAGTATCTGACCAGGTAACCCCCAGCAGACCCCACTTACACTCAATAGCATCCTCAATTTTCAAAATCATAAATTATCGAAATCGTCAAGTAAAAATCCTTCCAAGAAAGCCCATCTTCCAGCTTACGACCCTACCTCTTGTCATCCTCCTTTTCTTGTACTTTCCATACTTTCACACATCAAAACTGAATTTGTGCAAAGACATAAACTACGGCGAAAAATCAAGAATTGGAAGAAAAGAAAAATACTTTCCTACAGGATAAAAGCATTCAACTTCGCCTGTTACAACCAACGCAAAATCGTTCGAAAAATAAAATCACACGAAGATAACTAATTACAGCTTCAGGTGACTATAGGGCTCTACTCATACTAGGAAAATGAATAAAATAAGGACAAGTCTTACCTTGCATGCCTGGCGTACTCATCATAATTTTCAAGTAGCATTTTACCAGCCTGCTCATTCAAGGCTGACTCAGGAAATGGCTCAATTAATAAGCATCTAATCACCTATTTTCACCAGTGAGAATTAACTGGCAATTAGTAGGAGGAAGTTCCTTTATTTATGAGAACTACACAAGAATTGGATTGTGACTAGTTGCACTAAAATAATTCTCCAGATCAATCAAAAGACTAGAGAACTTACCATTAGCACATGTCTCAGGCCAAGACATGGATTCCAGTCCTTTTTCAATGCATTCACACAAATTTCACCGTTTGTTGCAATGTTAGGATGAAATATCTTGGTCAAAAAGTAGCCTAAAGCAAAAATAAGGGCAACATAAATAGAGGAAATTGGAAAATCARCACATTAATGAGCTTGTTCACACTAGTCAAATTCCATCCAAAGATTGAATTAAATTAAAGCATACAGGCCAAAGAAGAACCAAGCCTTCACCAACCTTTGGGGGGAGAATGTGGGAAATCATGAGACAGTATCAATTTCATACGAAAAACACCGTTCTCGTATGGAGTGCCAGCTGCAAGGTTGGAAGGATTATCGATCACAAGAAGAAAATTGTGTTTCAAGAGATATACACTAAAGGAAACGGAAGATTACCTGGACCGTCAATATCAGCGTATATGGTCGAAAAGTTGTCATCATCTACACCAACTTTAATGCCTTCAGGTGGTGTTTCATCAAGATTCTTCAATTCCTTAGCAAGTTGCTTTATCACATTTGGCGGAAGATTTTCATTTGTCGCCTGTACAATTGATAGCAGAAGAGGAGGGGGTAGAAGATGCTTAGCAATGCAATGAAATTTCTGTTTCATAACAAAATCTTGAAACAGTAAACTACGTTCATATGACAAGGACTTTAACGCTGCGTTTGGATTGAAGGAGTTGGAAGGGAAGGAAAAGAGAGGCACTTCATAATTTTAATATGTGAAAGAGAGTGGAATGGAGAGATTGAGATTGATTAGAAAGGTCCAACTTGGTTTCCATCAAAAACTATACTTAAACAGATGTGACGGAGATCAACTTTATTACTTTCTCATCTAAAATCCTTATGCTCCTCTAGAAAACATAACTAACGACGGAAACAAATATTTCATTTCTTTTTTCCTTTCTTTTCCTTCTATTATATGTCCAAACACGATAAACACTCTATCCTCTCCTCTTCTCTCCTCTCATTTCCTCTCCCTCCAACTACTCTCTTTTCCATCAAAAACTATACTTAAACAGATGTGACGGAGATCAACTTTATTACTTTCTCATCTAAAATCCTTATGCTCCTCTAGAAAACAAAACTAACGACAGAAATAACTATTTCATCTCTTTTTTCCTTTCTTTTCCTTCTATTATATGTCCAAACACGATAAACATTCTATCCTCTCCTCCTCTCTCCTCTCATTTCCTCTCCCTCCAACTACTCTCTTTTCGTGTCCTCAACTTTCCCTCTCCTTTCCCACCATTCTAGTTTACAATGTTTAATCCATCTTCAACAACTTAAGCATTTAAGTAGTTCTCAGACAAAAAGAAGAATTTTGGCTAGCAAATAGCAGATTACCATAACAATGCCAGAATAAACACCCCCAGTGACCTGTCACTTGTTTAAGAAGTATTATGCACTCCCTGCGAATAATCTGGAGAAACCTCAGCAGGCGAAGTTGAAAGAGTAATGATCAACCAACAGTGTAGTAAGTCCTGCAGAATTACATCGAATGTGGTCACATAATCTTAACATTATAATAAAGATACAGAAACTAATAGGCTGAGCTCGCCCACACCTTGCCCCCAATAAAGAAACAGGAATTAAAACTTAACAAGAGAGGTAAGGATTTCAAGTATACATRGACAAAATGACTGTATCTACACACGCTGAATTCAAGCTCACACAAATCCCCATCTTCTATTAGCAACGAAATCTACTGAAAGACCAGCAAAGCCAGTGTCCAATATCACAGAGATCAAATAGGAAACAAGATTCACGATCTATTTGCCCTAGTTTTCATGAAGGGGCATGTCATTATGACATCACATGTCAGACGACGACAAAACTTATGCGCTTTTCTAACTCTGTAAATTTTTACTCATAGAAGTAACTGGAAATTAATCGCCGCGCCCCATTTAAAGGATTTTCGCTAACAAGAATGAAATTACATATTAGAAAAGTTCATTTCAAGTACCAAATCCTATCGGAAATCTAGTAGAAAAGGGAAGGAACCTTCGACCACATAAGTAAAGATGAGATTTTTTGGATCGAAATTAAGGAACTCGAAGAGGAAGGATGGAAATGGAAGGTTGGTTGTATACAATAAATTGAGGGAATGAAACACGAAAAGAATAATCCACTTGCACTCCAGAGCCGCGAATTCTCAAAACAAGTCCCAAAAAACATTTTGAAAGATCAAGAAACCCACCTGACAGAATAAGCGGCCTAGAGCACAAAAATCCATAAGAAGATAAATGTTCGCAAATGATTTCAAGAAAGAACAAGAACCCAGATGAAAAGAATGTAAAAATACCTTCCACTGAAAGACACAGGAAAGGAGATACCTTGGGCGTCTTCAGACACTAGAGACTTCCTCAAGTCTCAAAAACCAGCGAGAGAGAGAGAGAGAGAGAGAGAGAGAGAGAGGCAGATAGAGATCTTATATAGATGGATAATAGAGTGGAAAACGAGATGAATAATATGCTAAAAGCAGTCCCGAACTCAAGAAAGTTGTACTCTCGATCTTGCTTGAATTACTAAACTATCCTTCATTCCTTTGCTTCATGCAACTCTATAAATTAAAAGTAATTATTTTAAATGAATTTTTTAGAGGAATAAAGAGTTACAATAAGTTTAATTTTGCAGATGATAGTTTAAGTTTCTAATGTAATGGTTTATTGAGATCAAATTTATATAGGTAGAAAGGTTGCCGATCCTTATTTACTTAGATGTTAGTTGATTTTATTTCTTTGAAATTCAAATTTCTTATTTTTCCTACAAATAAAATCAATTGAAAAAAAGCAAGTATTAAAACTGAACATTTTTACTCACTAATTTTTAATCTAAATTTTTGGATTCCGATGCTGATTTCTCTAGCTTTTGAATGAAGGAACTTTTTTTTTTTTTTTTCCTTTTTGAACGTCTAAAGTAAAAATATAAAGCAATATTATACTCCTTCGTTTTTATTTTCTTCTAGTAAATAAATAACTAAAAACTTCCTATTTTTTTATATATATCTTTTAAAATAATTACTATATAAAGATGAAATCATCCTTAATTGTGCTCCTCATAATTTAAACAAACTCTTTAATGATTGGCACATAATTTGGTGAATCTATGTGTGTACATAGCATAAATCTTGATGTATGATGCAAAGGGAGAAGTCAATGCAGAGAAGAAAATATGATGCAAAGAGCAAATATTTTCCAAATACTCTTGGGGTGTATTATTCGAAACCCCAAACAACTCTATTATTGCTGTTTTGGAAGCATTTAACCTTTTCCAATTATTCAATTAAGGAAAATAAAACTTCATTCATTCCGGACCTTTTTCCGAATAAAGAATCGGTTTGGTGGGCCTCGGGTTTTGAGATTTGTCGGGAAGTGGCCCAACATGGATTGGTATTGGTAACCAACGACTATTGATTGATAAATTTTTAAATTTGGTGAATCAATTTTGATAATTTCTCCTTTTCCTGTTCAAGGCTTTCGGCGACCGTTAGAAGATCGTCACCCCAAACTAGCCGTTGCCTCTGCCATCTTTAACTTTTAATTGTTGTCACTATTTCTGTATTACAACGATACAGGTGTTTTATTTCAGAAGAAAATATTAAACATTAAATTTAAATTGATTAAATATATATTCACACGATCATTGTAAATATGATCAATATGACTTTTTTAATTACATACATATCTTTTTATTCAAATTCTAAGTTAAATTGATTAAACATATATTCACACGATCATTGTAAATATGATTAACATGACTTTTTCAATTATATGCATATCTGTTTATTCAAATTCTATCTTACTATTTCATTATAATAAATATATTCCACCAGAAATTTTTTAATTTAACAAATAAACTAAATTTTTAAAATCTCGTTTTCTCGAAATCTTGAAACAAAATTTTGTTCTGAACTCAAAAGTCAATGCAAATTAGATAAAAAGTATAAATATAGTATATCATGTTCTCTGTATATATATATTTCCGAATATACAAAAGCAAGAAGAGAAAAAAAGAAAAACGGAAAACTGATGGACGTGCGCAAACTAGGCCCCACCTCACATTGTAAGTCAGATCAATTCCGGGCATTAGTACTTATCCGAGTAAGCGGATGTTTTCATTTTCTTTTTTCTTAAGTTTTCCAATTTCATCAAATTAAAATGTCAATGACAATAAAATTTATTATTTTCTCTTTGAACTTAGCTCAATCTATCTACCTCCTTTGTCTGCTGATTAACAGCACCAATGAACCGAAATCACTCAGTAACTCTCATTAAGCAGCAGTGTTGAAGGCACAAAAGATTGGGGATTWAGGCAACAAGAATTTACTATTTTAATTTTTAAATTAGTTAACATCGAAGTGATCTTTTAAAATTTTTTTATTTTCTTTAAATTACTACATATCCATTGTAGAATACTAATATAAGAAACTTCGTTTGGCAATCAATGACATTATTAGACATTCATTCACTTATCTTAACTAAAAAGTTTTGAATTGCATTATTCCTTTAGTCTACTGTTAGAAAACGAAACTACGTCTAACAACCACAAAAAAAAATTAAAATTTCTCATTTAATAAGATATTAACATTATTAATTGTAAGATTCATGACATAAAATTTTTACAATCATTTTAATCTTTTACGAGTAATCTAATGAAGAATTTACTTTCAAAAATTTAATCTAAAAAATAATTTTTTTAAATAAATATAATCACGGAACATGAAGTATGATAGACYTGACGTAAATTAAATATAAAATGTTWGTTAAATCTGAGTAGGTATCTTAAATCTATTATATAGCTAGAAATGAATAATGTGCTCAAGTAATAGGATGCCTTTGTTGAAAAACATTTTGAAACTTAAAAGGTTAAATCAATATTTTGTAAACAATCCTAATTCATTTGTTTTACCTGCCTAAATGAATGAATCTTTCCCCATTTTGCAACTTTGCCACAATTATAACTATTAAAATAAGATAAAAATATTTTGATATGGAATTATTCTCTTGATACTTTTGTTATGGGAACGACAATAGCTCTAGTGTGTCGGATTAATTATGTGAACCTTATCGATTAATATACTATTAGTGTAAATTAACCTTCAAATCATATTGAAAAGAAAGAAAGAATGAAAGAAAAAAACATGAAAGAGTTATTCACAATATGTAAAAAAGGAAAATAAAAGCAAAAATATCACAAAGTTAGGAGCTAAAAGAGAGCGAGATCCGATGGTAGAACTGTCTATGCTCATGTTTCTGAAAATTCGATAATTTTTCTGAGGTCTCATATGATTCAAACTCTTCAATTTAAATCCTCCTTGGTCTCATAATTGTAATAAAAAGTAAAATGGACGACCCTCTTTTATGCGCTCATAAGCCTAAATTTCAACTCATTTTGCCTCTGATTTTRCTWAACTATTATTTTGTAATTTTGTGATGTAACGATGCTTTCTTAAAATATTTGTGTATATTCATCGCATCTGAAATAACTCCCCAATCAATTGTAGCATGATCAAATAATACATCGCAATACTGTCAATTGTAGTATCTCTGTGAGGAAGTCTCTAGTGTCTGAAGACGAGCAAGCTGTCTCCTCTTCTCTGTCTTTCAGTGGAAGGTGTTTTTACGTTCCTTTTATCTGGGTTCTTGTTCTTTCTTGAAATCCTTTGCGAACATTTATCTGCTTATGCATTCTTGTGCGTAGGCCGCTTATTCTGTCAGGTGGATTTCTTGATCTTTCAAAATGTTTTTGGGACTTGTGTTGAAATTGTTTCGCGGCTCTGGAGTGCAAGGGGATTATTCTTTTCGTGTTTCTTTCCCTCAATTTATTGTATACAACCAACCTTCCATTTCCATCCGTCGTCTTCGAGTTCCTTAATTTCGATCCGAAAAATCTCATCTTTACTTATGTGGTTGAAGGTTCCTTCCCTTTTCTAGTAGATTTCCGATAGGATTTGGTACTTGAAATGAACTTTTCTCAGATGTAATTTCGTTCTTGTTATTATAATCAGCGAAAATCCTTTAAATGGGGCGCCTCGATTAATTTCCAGTTACTTCTATGAGTAAAATTCTACAGAGTTAGAAAAGCGCATAAGTTTTGTCGTCGTCTGAGATGTGATGTCAAAAAAACATGCCCCCTCCAYGAAAACTAGGGCAAATAGATCGTGAATCTTGTTTGCTATATGATCTCTGTGATCTTGGGCACTGGTTTTGCTGGTCTTTCAGTAGATTTCGTTGCTAACAGAAGATGGGTTTTGCGTGAGCTTGAATTCAGTGTGTGTAAATATAGTCATCTTGTCTATGTATACTTGAAACCCCTACCTCTCTTGTCTCGGAAGGAAAATAAATAATGAAGGTTTTATTCCTGTTTCTTTATTGGGGGCAAGGTGTGGGTGAGCTCAGCCTTTAGTTTCAGTAACTTTATTATAATGGTAAGATTATGTGACCACAGTTGATATAATTCTGCAGGACTTCTACACTGTTGGTTGGTCRTTACTCTTTCAACTTCTCCTGCTAAAGGTTTCTCCAGATTATTCGCAGGAAGTGCATAGTACTTCTTAAACAAGTGACAGGTCACTCGGGGTGTTTATTCTGGCATCGCTATGGTAATCTACTATTTGCTAGCCAAAATTCTTCTTTTTGTCTGAGAACTACTTAAATGCTTTAGATTGATTTCTTTTTTCAATATGTCATATTCTTCATTATGTTAGTGAAACATGGAATAGACAAGTGTCTGAGGAAGAAATTATGCTTCTTGTGAGTATTAAGTTGTTGAAGATGGATTAAACATTGTAAACTAGAATGGAGGGAAAGGAGAGGGAAAGGAGAGGGAAAGTTTGAGGACAGGAAAAGAGAGAATAGTTGGAAGGAGAGGAAACGAGAGGAGAGAAGAGGAGAGGATAGAGTGTTTATGGTGTTTGGACATATAAAAGAAAGGAAAAAGAGAGATGAAATAGTTATTTCCATCGTTAATTATGTTTTCTAGAGGAGCATAAGGATTTTAGATGAGAAAGCAATAAAGTTGGTCTCCGTCACATCTGTTCCATTATAGTTATTGATGGAAACCCAGTTGGACCTTCTTAATCAATACCAATCTCTCCATTCCACTCTCTTTCGCATATTAGAAGTTTGCAAATGCCTCTCTTTGCCTTTCCTTCCAACTCCTTCAATCCAAACACAGCGTTAAAGTCCTTGTCATATGAATGTAGTTTACTGTTTCAATATTTTCTTATGAAACAGAAATTTCATTGCATTGCTAAGCATCTTCTACCCCCTCCTCTTCTGCTATCAATTGTACAGGCAACAAATGGAAATCCTCCGCCAAATGTGATAAAGCAACTTGCCGAGGAATTGAAGAATCTTGATGAAACACCACCTGAGGGCATTAAAGTTGGTGTAGATGATGACAACTTTTCAACCATAAATGCTGATATTGACGGTCCAGGTAATCTTCTCTTCAGACACAATTTTCTTCTTCTGAACTCTAGTTAGACCAAATATGACCCCATTAAATTGTGAGAAGCAACAGATGGAATGGCATGCACACGCAATTGGGTAATTGAAACACAAACAGATACGGTGTGTATACTGCAAGCCTAGGCACCCAACTTCGGAAGCAATTTCTAGTACCTTAATTTGATTTAATGCCCATTGATTCATTTAGGTGCACCTTTACTAACGAAGAAAGCTTTAAAGAAGTTAATCAAACATGAAAGATCATATAGAACACTTTCAGCACTTTGGCGGAGATACCTTGATCAGCTCACTGCCCAAATATTTAGGTATAACTCAACCCGGCATGCCACAGCTGTAGCTATAATTTCTGCCCTTCCGTTTCGTACTTAAGAAAATATATATACATCTTTAACAATTTTATGAGCAATTATTTTGTAGCTCCTAATATCAAATTAGTGGAATTATCAATTATGATGAATATGCACGAATGTCTTAGTGACTAATAGAAATGTAATTTCATAYTATAAGATAATTTTGACCAATTATGAAGGCCTATGCTTGAATCAATCTTCCAGACAATGGAGCCTCAACCATCTCATAGGTTTCACAAACAAGTTTGACTATTAAAAGAAGGAAACTACAGATCTCAAAGTCAAGAACAAAAGAAATACAGAAAAGGAAAATTTTAACGCTATCACCACTCTAGATACTGAGATGCTAAACCCAACCAATTATAAGTTCCAAGATAAAGAAGAGTTTAAGGAAGCATCATTGCATCACAAAATTACGAAATAACAATTTAGTAAAACCAGAGTAAAAAGCGGTTGTGAGATTAGATCAGTCAGAGCTCCAAAAGAGTCTCCGAATTTTCAAATTCTTCCTTCCTTTCTCAAAACAAGCGCATGACAGCTCTCCCTGATCGCTCGGCCCTCACACTCTTTCGCTTGTGAGAATACTCAGCTCACAGCTTTGTGATATTTTCGCTTATGTTTTCCTTTTTTACGTATTGTGGATAACTCTTCATACTTTTTTCCTTTCTTTCTTTCTTTCCTATAAGATTTAAAGGTTAATTTACAATAATAGTATATTAATCGGCGAGGTTTAGATAACTAATCCAAAACAGTACAGTTATAGTTGTTCCCATGAGGAAAGGATCAAGAGAATAACTCTCCCTACCAACATATTCTCTTATTTTAATAGTTAGAATTGTGGCAAAGTTGTAAAATGGGGAAAGATTTATTCGTTTAGGCAGGTAAAACCAATGAACTAGTATTGTTTACAAAATACTGCTTCACCTTTAAGTTTCAAAATGTTTTTCAACTAAGACATCCTATTACTTGAGCACATTATCTATTTCTAACAATACATTAGATTCACGATACCTGATTTAAGTGTATAGTTAGATTCAGCTAAAATCCTATATTTAACTCACCTCAGGCCTATCATATTTCATGCTTGGTGATTATATTCACTTAAACAAGATTGTTTCTTAAATTGAATTTTTGAAAGTAAATTCTTCATTTGATTACTCCTAACAGATTAGAATGGTTGTAAGAGTTTTATGTCATGAACCTTACAATTAATAATGTTGATATCTTATTTTAATAAGAGATTTTAGAATTTTTTTTTTTTTTTTTTTTTTTGGGGTTGTTAGAAGTGGTTTCGTTTCTAGGTGTAGGCTAAAGGAACGATGCAATTCAAAGCTTTTTAAATGAGATAAGAGAACAAATGTCGAATAATGCCATTGATTGCTAAATGAAGTTTCTTGTATTAGTATTCTACGATGGATATGTAGTACTTTAAAGGAAACAAAAAAGCTTTAGAAGACTGTTTGGCTGTTAACTGATTTAGAAATTAGAATAGTAAATATTTAATGCCTTAGTCCTAAATCTTTTGTGCCTTCAACACTGCTGCTTAATGAGAGTTACTGAGTGATTTCAGTTCATATTCTATTCCAGATAAATTTCGGGCAGTAGTACATATCCGAGCTAGCGGATGTTTTCCTTTTTTTTTTTTTTTTTTAAAGTTGAGGTCGAATTTCATCAAACTAAAATGTCAGTGACAGTGAAATTTACTACTTTTCTCTTCGAACTTAGCTCAATCTATTTCCGTCAACAATAAAATATAGCACCAAGATGTATATGTATAGAAAATATTATGTACTGTATTTATACTTTTTCTCTAATATATTTGCTTGGCGTTTAAGTTCAGAGCAAACTTTTGTTGCAAGATTGCTAGAAAATAAAAATTTTAAAATTTCATTTTATTTGTTAAATTAAGAAATTTCTAATGGAAAGATATTTTCATATGTGTGTGTATATATTTATTCTAATGAAATGGTAAGATAGAATTTGAATAAAAAGATATGCATGTAATTGGGTAAGTCATGCTGATCACATTTACAATGATCGTGTTAATATATTTTTGGTCAATCTAAATGTGGTGTTTAATTTTTTTCATGAAATGAAACACCTGTATCTTATACAGAAATAGTGGCAACAATTAAAAGATGAAGATGGCAGTGGCAACGGCTAGTTTGGGGTGGTGACCTTCTAACGGTCACTGACAGTCTTGGACAGGAGAAGGAAATTAAAAGAGGAAACAGTTTATCAAAATTGATTCACCAGATACCCAAAGGCGTTGACAAATTTAAAATTTGTCAATCAATAGTTGTTGGATACCAATCCATGTTGACCCACTTCCCGACAAATCTCAAACCCTGAAGCCCACGAAACCAATTCTTTATTCGGAAAAAGGTCTGGAATGAATGAAGTTATTTTTCAATTAGCTGTACTGTTTTAGATTAGTTATCTGAACCTCACCAATTAATATACTATTAACGTAAATTAACCTTTAAATCATATGAGCAAGAAAGAAAGAAAGAAAGAAAGAAAGAAAGAAAGAAAGAAAAAAGTATGAAGAGTTATTCACAGTACGTAAAAAAGGAAAACAAAAGTGAAAATATCACAAAGTTGTGAGCTGAGCATTCTCATAAGCGAAAGAGCGTGAGGGCTGAGGGATAAGGGAGAGCTGTCTATGCGTGTGTTTTGAGAAAGGAAGGAAGAATTTTGAAAATTCGGTGACTCTTTTGGAGCACTGACTGATGTCGTCTCTTTAAGGATCTCAAACCTCTTCAATCTCATAGTTGTAATGGAAGGTAAAATAGACGACCCTCTTCTCTGCTTGTGCGGAAGCCCCTAAATTCCAACTCCTCTTTACTCTGGTTTTACTAGATTATTATTTCGTAATTTTGTGATGCAATGATTTTCTTAAACTCTTTTGGAACTTATAATTGGTTGGGTTTAGCATCTCAGTATCTAGAGTGGTGATAGCTTTAAAATTTTCCTTTTCTGTTTTTCTTTTGTTCTTTACTTTGAGATCTGTAGTTTTCTTCTTTTAATCATCAAACTTGTTTGTGAAACCAATGGGATTATTGAGGCTTCGTTGYCTGGATGATTGATTCAAAAAAAGGTCTTCGTAATTGTCTTATGATGTGACATCACATTTCTATTAGTCACTAAGACATTTTTGCATATTCATTGTAACTTAAAATTCCACTAATCTGATATTAGGAGCTAGAAAATAATTGCTCATAATTGTTAAAGATGTATATATATTCTCTTAAGTAAGAAACAAAAGGGCCACAATTAGAGCTACATCTGTGGCATGCTGGGTTGAGCTCTACCTAATATTTGGGCAGTGAGCGCATCAAGGTATCTCTACCAAAGTGCTGAAAGTGTTCTATATGATCTTTTCATCTTTGACTGACTTCTTTAAAGCTTTCTTCGTTAGTAAAGGTGCACCTAAATGAATTAACAGGCAGTATGTCAAATTAAGGTACTAGAAATTGCTTCCGAAGTTGGGTGCCTAGGCTTGCAGTATAGTACCGTATCTGTATGTATTTCAATTACCCAATTGTGTGCATGCCATTCCATCTGTTGCTTCTCTGGTCTAACTAGAGTTCAGAGGCAATATATTCAGAAGACAAAATTCTCAGGAACTCAATGCTGTTGCCTATTGCACTTTCTGTGCCTCAGATACAATGTTAGCCTCAGACACTGGTTTTTTTAATGGTTATGCTTATGTTCAGTCCAATTGCTACAAGGATCCTTGATTTGTTATGTAGCTATTCCCGTGTTCTCTCTTTGCTGTTCGTATTTTGAAATGCAGTTGACGTATCTTGTAATTGAATTGTATTTGGCAGGTGGTTCCCCAGATCGGGAATCAGCAGAGTCTGGGACAAAAAAATCCAGTATTTCGTCAGGGAGTAGGGCACAGGATCGCAAAGAATTTCTCCGCAAGTTTGTTGATAGTGATGCCTTTACTAGAAACCTTAAGAACTGGCTTGAAGAATTGTCTGTACATAGATCATCCACCTTTGATGTCCCTTTTGAGTTGATAGACCTTCAAAAGTTTGATTATGCACTGGAAGGTGTTCCTTTTCAGCAGCTGATTCGGATGCCTAGTGCCATTTATGCTTCTACAGCAGGTACTGTGGAAGCAACTGCTTATCTTGCTCTTGAAGATTTTCTTCATGCAAGTGTAAAGTGCTTGTGGGAGGCATTTTGGAGTCAAGATGAGCCTTTGCCTTTCTATGTTTCCTGTCTATACAATGCAAACTTGAGATTTTATCAGGCTGAAAAGGCAATTACCAGAGGGAGATTCGAAGGCCTCTGTGCCACAGCTATAATGCTCAAGAATCCAAGGCATCCACAGGGGAAGTGGGATGACATTCTTGAATTAGCACTTCTGAGGACTGATATTGGGATGCTTGCTTCAGCAGAGAACGTCAATCCTTCTCCTGCTGTGATAGGTGAAGCGTTATTCTATGCTTTACGTGTATTGCTGGCAAGAAATCTCAGCAGATCGAACATCCCTTTGAGTTTGAATTCAGTTTTTGTTCTTCTTGTGGATTCTCAATATGGTGGAGTTATGAAGGTTGAAGGAGATGTGAATAAATTGGAGCTTGATGTGAACAATGTTTATGAATGTGCTGCTGAGTGGATTAAAAGTCATTCCCGAATTGCAATTTCTCCCGCCGATAGGGTCTGGAACAAGCTTGGAAATGCCAACTGGGGAGATATTGGTGCACTGCAGTTACTTTTTGCTACCTTCCATTCTATCATACAATATGCAGGAATGCCTAAGTATACAATAGAAGATTTAGCTGCTGATCATAGTTCACGGCTGCAAGCCAGGAGAATTGAGAGGCAGTTAGGTGATAAGATGGTGAAAGGAAATGGTCTATTTCGTTTCCAGCAGCACAATGCTTCACCTGAAATTGTAGAAGTACACGATGAATCCATCAGATTGGAGTCTGAAAGGTCAATGAAACTCGAAGTAGGATCAGTTCTGTGGATGGAGGATTCAGATTGGCGGAAGGGTTATCAGATTAACGAATTGCGCAGTGATGGTGAGATTCCTTATTATGTTGCAGCATCTCTTGAAGATCCTGGAAGAGCTCTCTTTTTGTACATTGGTTCTCATCCTTCTCAACTGGAACCAGCCTGGGAAGATATGAAGTTGTGGTATCAAGTCCAACGGCAAACAAAGATATTTGGTATTATGAAACAAAAGGGTTTGTCTAGCAAGTACCTGCCCCAATTGAGTGCATCTGGTCGAATAGTTCACCCTGGTCAGTGCAGGAGACCAAGCTCCGGGGGAAACTGTGATCACCCATGGTGTGGTACTCCAATATTAGTGACTGTCCCTGTGGGCAGAACTGTGGCTGATATGGTTAGGGATGGGCAATTTGGTACAACTGAGACCATCAGGTGTTGCCATGATTGCTTATCGGCCCTCTCAACTGCTGCATCAGCTGGGATTCGGCATGGAGATATCCGGCCGGAGAATATTATATTTGTAACATCGGGGGTGGGCCAACCTTATTTTGTCCTAATCGGTTGGGGGCATGCCATCTTAGAGGAGAGGGATCGTCCAGCAATGAATCTTCACTACTCATCTACCTATGCCCTTCAGGAGGGAAAGYTGTGCTCAGCTTCCGACTCTGAGAGCCTTGTATATATGTTGTATTTTTCTGCCGGACGCAACTTGCCTGATCTTGATTCAGTTGAGGGGGCACTGCAGTGGAGAGAAACCTCTTGGTCAAAGAGGCTGATACAGCAGAAACTGGGAGATATATCTGCCGTGTTAAAAGCATTTGCAGATTATGTTGATAGCTTATGTGGAACACCTTATCCAATGGATTACGATATCTGGCTAAGACGGTTGAGGAAGCACATTCATGAAGAAGATCATGGGAAGGAAATTGTGGATAGTTGATTTTGTTTTGATTCAGCTTGGGCGGTAGGTTTTTACTTCAGTGCAGCTTTTCCGTCCCRATTGTTGGGATAGCCTTTTCGGGAGTGTGGTAGGGTACTGGAAGATTGTCCTCGAACTTAATTTATAGGCTGAAATTTTAAAAGAGAAGGAAGCAAACCCGGAGTCCTTAATAGTCTGGGAAACTGCGGAGACCAAAGTATGGTCGGCCGTTCATTCCATCAGTTAGGAAGAATAGCGCTTGTTTGTGCAGTTGACTGGAGACTTGGGGCAACATGATCCGAGTTTGGTTGCTTTCATGTCTGGGAAAGGTAGCTAAGAAGATGTCGTATTCTGTAATTACATACATTATTATTTGTAAAGATAGCATTTTGTTCAGAGTTATGAAATATGGGAATGTTCATTCAGAGGATATTAAGACTTGGCCGTGTAAGAAGATCGTCCTCATTTGTGAGCACCATATACTCCACATCTTGAAGATCTCATGGTTTAGTTTTGATGCGTCTCTTAGGCTCCATGTACGTTGGGTACGTTTTGRAAATTTTTTGTTCTTATTTTGAAAATGAGAATAAAGGAAAAAAGTATGACCTTTCATTTTCTCTTACTATAGGTATCATATTGTTATTTCTTCATCAATGACAATCATGTTCATGGAAATGCAAATCGAACCATGTTCGTTTTAAGAAGAGACATTTGTTGTMTGCCTTGCCTCCATGATATACTGATATGAAATTTTGATATAACTGTTAATATAAATTACCAAATCTACATATTCTGGTTGTACATTACGCTTTTTTTTTTTTTTCCCTATTATTTATTTTTATCAACTTATGGCGCAACTCTAGATCGGCCATTTCCTTCTTATGATGTTACGTAGAGTACCCCTACTCATTAATAGCTGGTTCCCGCTTGATAAGAGTGAATAGTCATCCAATTCTCTTTTCAGATCAACTCGTGAACCATTGAGTAATATTTGCTCGGCTATACCTTATAGTTCAAGTAAAGGTGGATGAGGTGGAAGAAAAGCAGATATAAATAGGATATGAAAATCCATTGAACCTGAGAAGAGCAAAAGTACCAAAATGCAGCTCGTCCAAATAAATAATATGTTAATGCCAAATCCATACGACATCATTTAGCGCGACAGGAAAAACGCCTCTCTGAACAAATTAACCTTGAAAGATAAATTGGATATGTTCTGAGATTGCTAATCAGCATCCATTTCCTCCAGTGCAGCCCTTGCAGCAGCTTTGGCTTCCTCAAGAAGTTCATCTGGAACCTAAATATGAGAAAAGGAATAAGGTATTGATTCAGTTGCAATTCAAATAAGCTCCTGATCAGCAGCATCGATTCTTTTTAAAATTTCAATATTCTCTAAAACACAGTCTCATATATTTAAAAAGAGAAAGAATGAAACCTAAAGCAATCAGCCGTTAAATTTAGAAGTCTCATACATACTCTCTTTTTCTTGGAATTCGAAAATCCCTCTCCAGAGGAAAAATAATTGGAAGGAGAAAGTATGTTCATTTTATAACAATATACAGAACCAACTAAATAATAAATTTAAAAGCCATTTCTGAATCCTGCTAATTATTATATTTTATCAGCCAGGCGTTCTCAATATGGTATAGATAACTGAATCGAAGGTGCCTTGATATAGACCACACCAAGGGCCTATGGCATTGTATCTCAATTCTTGCTCAGTTCTCCAATCATAAGATTCAAATTCCACAAAGGTTTCTTTCCATATAAATTACTGAAGAGTACAATATTGTGAACCCAATTTATTCGTATGAGTATCATACCTCTTGAGCCTTTACAAAAATCTTCACTAAGACCCAACTACACTCGTCATCTTTTTACCTAGCTTTCTCACTCTCATTCTCCACCCTTCTCTTTTTCCTTCTTTAAGAAATATTGGACACTTGAGTCTCAGATCCCCATTATAACTTAATAACAAAGATTACTTTTAGCTAATAACGCTGGTAGATTTAGGTCTCCACGCCAAACCCCAGAGTACTTGTTAAGTAGATTTCTTCAGAGGGAATATACAAGTGTCCAAAAATAATATTATATCTGAAGTTAATCAAACAATTCATGCTCAATTTTTTTTTTTTTAAAAAGGAAAAGGATAAAGCAATATAAGACTTCCACATAATGAGGACTCTCGAGCAATTACCAATCTAACAGATGAATTACCTTCTGATGCTGGCGGTTTGATTCATCACAAACCCAACTCATTTCCAATTCGAAGGCCTTGTCCTTTGCCTCATCGTGTATTCCATATATTCTGCTCACATTAAGAAAAGATAAGAAAGCTGAAATAGCCACTCAACATTAGTAAGGCAACTAATTGAACATCAACGGCTATCAAATAGACTTACATTTTGGCCACCTCAACAACCCCTTGACGGCAAGTCATCCCGGAAAGATTCAACTTTTCAATCTCTCTGTAAACAAAGAATATTTGTCCCATTTCAGAGCAATGTGATATTTTTATGCTTTCTAAAGATAAGAACAAATTACTACCATTGAGGAAGACATAACGACAAACCTAATTCCCATATATTTTCTCAACAAAATAACAATGCACTTCTCCAGATCAACTTTTCATTTTGAAAACAAGAAGTTTGTTCCCCAGAAAAAAGTTAAGTGTAATAGTTTCTTTGAAGATCTCCAGCCTATTGGCTAGAAGAGCTTGGCATAAATGAAAGTATCACACAGAATGACAAACTTGTTATGCCAATGCTCTCAGACACAATTTGTCAAAAACTCGATGTTTAATGGCCTCATCATTGTTGACACAAAAAAGGTCAAATCAAAATGGTCTAGGCAGTGAAAATGTCCCCTAAAATTGCAATTATGTAGCACTTGCAAGCTGGTTTGAATTAATTAAGCAGGAAGGTCACATTGCTCTTTTGTACTTGCACTAAAATGTTTAAAATGTTGTTGTTGTAATGATCTTAATTTGACCARCTAATAATGATCTTTTTAGCAACCAAAAGTTGAGGGGTTGGATAATCCCAAGGTACAAGTGACATTCCTTAATACTAGAAATGAAAATATAATTCATAGGTGAAGACTTTGCTGGCTGGTTAGGAGCATAACCAGAATAAGATAAATATGGTCAGGAGGTAKAACGGAAAATATGATCATAGGTGAAGACTGTTGTGAAGGGCTCAGCAGGGCAAGTATGATGATTAGAAAAAGGAAAAAGAAGAAATAAAAGATCAATATGAGCATGAGTTTTATTATTGAATCATATATTGCTTGGAGTAATGCGTATCTAAAAAGGTGGTTAGTTTACTTAAGTTAAAAAGGTAATATTGYATCAAAGCTGTGATTCCTCCACATAAGCAGATTAAAAGACAAAAATGGACACTGATAGTCCAGTGCATAAGCAATAAGAGCATAATTATTGAAACTTCCCTATCTAGATTGAATTTAATATTCCTGGACTATACATGAATATCAGGTCAGGTGAAACAAATACATAATATGTTTATCAGTATTTCCAAAAACATACACCACTTACGTTTTAGCAGCCTGCCGACCCTTCCCAATTGCAGCACCGAAGTACCTCTACAACAAAGGCATGGTTGTATTAATTCATGGGAAAGAAGACCATCAAATGGAATCAGATGAATATAATGCACATCACATGGATTCAAGAAAATCATTGTCAAAGAAGWAAACTTCTGATAAATACTCTTATTCTGTTATTCATATKCTACAAATCATCAGAAAATATCAACTCACATAAGAAACACCAGAAGGTTCAACCATGTATAGTTGTGGTCCATCTCTGTCATAACCTCCTAGTATTACCCCACATCCAAAGGGCCTGCAGCAATTCATAATCTTAACATATGCAATTGCACAAAGCAGCAAATCAAACTTTGCCAAGATATTTCTCAAACCTGAGCCACCAATAAAGCGTACATAGATGCACATAACTGGCAACACGTTCCGCGAGCTCTTTCACAGGAATTGGTTCTCCATATGTACTGTACAAAAACAGGGACAATTAAATTGAACTACAACCACGCACCATTAAATGTCACAGTAGCTTTGATACAGTGGCAAACCTAGTCATTTAACATTCTTTCATTGATTCCTTCAAAATCAATAAAAATGATCTGAAAAGTTTATAACTCGAGTACATCAGCAATGACATAAAGATCTCTTAGTTGATCTTCAAAACATGCTGATCCAGAACTCTGTCTGTACTTAATCTTCCCTAATTACTTTAAACCATTTCATATAATTCATGAAATTTTCAGAAACTGCAATTCAATTCTTAGCACTTGGGATTGGATCAGAAAACAGTAACACATTTCAGAAAAAAACCGTAACTGAGTTTGGTTGAGTTGAAATGTGAAACAAAAAGGTGTGGGAAAGTAAATGTGGATGTGAAAAGCACATTTACATGCTTGGTTAGGGAAAAGTGGGAGTAACATAAACCAGGAGGGATTTCCCCTGTCAAGCTAGAGGGATTGAAGAGTATAAATAAGTCAAAGATATTTAATGAGTGGATTGGTTTCACTTTTTGCTTCAAAAATTGAATAAGAGAGAGAAAGGGATAAAAAATGTATATGAAGCTAATAATTCTCTTTCTTCTCCACTACCCCTTCCCCTCAAATCAAACAAAGAAATAATTCCCCTAGGTGAAGTATTTGTTACCCKTCCCCTTACCCTGCCCTTTCGACAAACAAAACTATGCCTTGAATTGGAATGAGATGATTGATGCATACCAAGCTCATAAGACCACCAACCAAGTGGCAGCAAAGAAAATAAAGAAATAAAAGAAGAGGAACTAAGGAAAATAAATATTCGAGAACAGTACTCAAGTTAAATTCATGAATAATTGAATATCCACCACTCTCATTCAAAGATAGTGCAAAGTAATGCAAAAGACCCGAGGGCACTGCAACACCGCAGAGAGGGATGACACTGATGCAGATAGGAGTCCTCCGGATGCTCATCAAGAAATTGCTTCCAAGCAATTGGTATAATCATACTCCCTAGTTTCATTTGGAAAAAAGTTTTCTCCTGTTGATGGAGCTTGAGAATGCAGTTGAACACTTTTATGGAGCTTTGATATCAGAACATGTCAAAGGACTATTAGCCATCTCCTTTCACATCCTTTCATCTAAAAGTCACGGCGTGCAAACAACATCTTGATCCTTGAGTTTTCTTCCTAAAGTCTAAACGGAAAACAAAAGAACCACAAAAAGCCATAATTGGAGTTGTTTTTTGTTTTTATGCAAGCCCATTGACTAAGCCACTAAAAGCACCTAATAGCAGTACGTTTTCAAGTAGTTCTTAGTACTTGGTATACCGTACAAAATCTGAACATTAAGAATTGCACCTAGAGAAAGGAAAATCCCTCTAGTGAGATAAGACATACCACAGAGAAAAAGGAGCAAACAAAAAGAAACTAGGTATAATTACAGGAAACAAACCTTTCATAATTGGTAGCTTCAGCCTTTGCTCTCGCAACAATCTGACGCCCATCAGCAGCTAATCCAGCAACAGCCTATAATTGGAGAACAAAAGAATCAATCATAAGTGAGTAACCCCAGGAACAGAATAAAGTAAATCAAACTTGACAAAAATCGATACGGGGATAGAGGGTAGAAGGATTTTTAAAATAAAACCGTGGTTACCATGCCGGAATGGCGATGAACGGCATGGATTCTTCGATTGGATCCGGGCAACATCATTTTGGATGCTATGAGCTTCTCCACTCCCTACGATTTGATTTAGAAACAAATTTTAGAAAAAATATATTCTCAAAAAAAGAAAAAAAAAACCCTAACTATAAAGTTGATGAAAATTGAAAGAAAATAAAAACGAAGTTATAAAGGCAGACCAAAACGATGCCATCCTTGCACTTGATGCCGATGACGGTGCCACTGTTGTCAACGGCCTTGGCAGCGTACTCGATCTGAAAAACTCGGCCATCTGGGGAGAACGTAGTGACTGAGAGATCGTAGCCAGTACCTATGCTGCTCATCGCTTTTCTCTTTACTCTTCTTCTTCTTTGGAATCTTCASTTGCTATCTTGCTACGAGGACTATGGTTGTCTGGATTCACTACTGTACAAGTTTGAGAGAGACTATCTCCTGCGTTCTTTTATTATAAGGAAGCGAGAAAGGAGTTTCTTTGTTGTCAAGACAGAGCGCTGTAGCCTTAGGGCGTAAAAGTAAACCCGAGAAAATGAAAACTCTTAAAACCCACCAAAAATCACGTAAAATAAAATCAGGGAGCAAGCAGACTGCAGACCCGGTCGAATCCGGCAGTTCCAAACTGTTTGAGGTGTAAACCGAATTTCGGACTCGGAACCATGAAATTTATGAAATAAAATAAATAATGAATCAACACCCTCAATTACAAATTTGTAAGTCAATTTCAAAGCTATTAAAGAAATCTCTYGAGCTAAAGGTGAATAACTAGAATGATATCTTGTGCCAAGGAACACCCAGAGTGAAATATTCAATCATGTAATACTTAACAAATTTGCTAAGCGAATAAGAATAAATGGAGAAAATACGGCCCCGCGGAAGACCTCCACGTTGCACCTAACTAAGAAAACCAGGCGACGAAAAGTACACGGGGAGCGAAATAACGATATGTTCGTTTTCTGGACAGTAAAGGCTAGGAAAGGAGAAGCTCGAAGGAACATTACAAAGCGACGGTTTTTTAGAGTTTAGACACATGAATAACCACCAGCCCTTCCGGAGGAAGAGGACAAAGATCGATCTAAAAGGCCGTATCCTAAGCGATCAACTTTACCTGAAAAGATTTATCAATTAAAGTAAGAACAAATCGGGCGTTTAGAAATTTACCGCCGGCGCCCGCTAATTAAGGTGCAATGAAAGACTACCCGTCATTTTTTAAATGTCTCGAAATCTTTTCGCGGAATTGCAACCACAGGCCAGCCAGACTGTACAACGTAACAGTATACGTGTACGGGGAAGTACTTTTGATCCCGGTTTATTAGCTACTTAGAACAAAGGATAGAACTAAGAGACGCACTATAACACGCTGTGACCGAAACGGACCAAGAAAGTCGATCTAAAGCAACGATTATCGGTTCTACCGTAAACACACACTCGAACTTAAGTCTCGCACTACGATGCTATGCAGTAAAACAGGTACATATGAAACTTAAAGGAATCGAGAGAACAATTTCAAACATTTAAGGACGAAAGAAATAACGCGCGCCGTTCCACACCGGCGTCCGGAGTCGCGATAAATCAACAGACATAGAAATAAACTATTACAATCTCTAATCACCGGGACTGGTGTAAGCCTACAATTAAGACGTCCTGATGATGTGACCAACCAACTAGTGAATGCAGAAAGTTGAAAGCCGCGACGACCGTGCAAAGAGTTCTATAAGCGTCCGCTCGACGTATTAATGAACGAATTTGTTCACTGTCGCAGTGACGGCCCCAGAAAATAAGACGCGTAACATAGGCCATTAGGACCGATAAAACGGGATCGTTTTAAGAAGAAAAACAGAAGCTCCTTGATGAATTCTTACGAATTTCAACAACTTTTCGTACCTAATTTGTAAACATTTGAATCTTACGCACGCCTTTCCTCTCTTCGCCTTTGCAACACTCCTGTGCGTTTTCTCTCGATACGAACCTGCTACACTCTCCTTTACGTCTCCTCTCTCCTCCTCTCCTACTACAAATAGCACAAACCCTGTAATATTATCTTCCCTTTTTTCTTTCGTTTTCTCTACTTTTTTTTAAATCACCATAAAGACAAGCAAACATCAAAGACACAAGATCTCCTCGGCGTATTCGTAAATATACTCTTTCGATTGTTTCAACCGTAGAGGCAGGTACGACCAACATTCCATGCGAAAAACTACCTTCTTCTCTCGAAATCACGCGCTGACCCTCTCCTTTACGTCTCGCTCTCTTCTCCTCCGTCTACTCACCGAAATAGCAGCAAACCTGTATAGTTATCGTTCGCTTTTCTTCCCTTTTTTCTTTACTTTCCATAAATAAATAAAATGTATTCAATTTTAAAACCGATCCTTAATATAGGACTTGGCTACACTATTCAGCTAACGGGGTTTACAGTATTTCAAGTGGACTCGGCTGTCCCTACAGATCGTGGTTGCCAACTTTCCTGTAACCAGCTTTAGTGTCTCTACTTCGCTCGTCGTTGTTGTGTCACTCGCCGTAAATATCCGTCGTGAAACGCGATTTAAAAAATGGTCATACGTTTTTTTTTCTTGTAACGGAGCGATATCGTCTCCGGACAAGTTCCTAAAGGGAAAACTGGTACTACGAACTTGTCGGCCTACGAACATCTGTTCGTACAAAACTAAGTCGGCCGCGAAGCTGGTCTGTGCTACGCTTCGCTGTAATGTCTTAGCGTACCGTCGGGTTGGGAGGCTAGGCGTAAAAGAAGTGGAAGACGGAACATTTCACACACAATTACATTAAAGAACACGCCCTCGGCGTCGCGGGCCATTTACCGCACGATAGGCCGGATGAAAGGAAGGAAAACTAACAACCACAACGTCCGAGAGTTCGGTAGACGAAGCAAACAACAACTCAGTGACGCCTTAGAGCTGTAGTATTAACAACGGATAAAGTGACGTTCGGCTAACCTCTTAGACACAGGTTAGCAACAGTTCCGAATATGTTACAGTTAAACGTGAAAAAGCGGTAAACAAACAACGGCGAACGTCATAGCCCGGAAGTATAAAGAGTTGTTGAAGATTCGCATGTCAAATTACTGCGAAAAACTTAAGCAAGGAACAAAAAGACGGAGATTTTTAAATTCAAATATTATTATTAAATTATAGCGTAGGCAAATTGGCGAACTTTTTAATATGAAAAAACGTTTTAAATATTTTTTTATCGCTGCGTTTGGAGGTATTAAAAAATTGTAATATTTAATTTTAATAGTTTACGTGACAAACTAAGTCTGTTTAAAAAAAAACATAATAAGAATTAAAGTTAAAATTATAATTTAATATAATATTTTCTTAATAAATAAAAACTAAAATAGCGGAATAAGAAAAAATGCTACACGGCCAAACGGTAGTCGTTCAT
>MEJB01000007.1:5467964-5516590 GCA_001752375.1 Rhazya stricta | reverse complement strand
GGAAAGAATAACGATAAAATAAATAAATAATTCTTTTAATAATATGAATTTAATACTTAAGATAAATAAATAAAAAAATTTTGTTGAATCAACATCATTTGATAATTTAATTATATGTTTAAAAATATGAGGTTGCCTCGTTATTTTTTTATAAATTTCAAAGTATATTTTCAAACTGTAACATGTATATTAAATTATTATTATAAAACTAAAATTTTAGACATTAAAAGTTGTATTAAATTGCTACGCTTTAGAGAGTTTTGCAGAATGATGAACGATACTCAAAGGCGCAACAAAAAAATGCTTAAAAAGCCAATTGACAATTGTATAAGCTTGAAGATTTGACAGATTCTCCAATCGCTTTGCAGGTTGAAATAGCAAAAATTAGATGTCGAGATTTCCCAGCTGATTAACAAAACGAAAGCATGCGTTGAAGAGCCTCACCCAAAACAATCAGAAGAGAAGGAAGCTAGCCGATACACCCATTTACCCCCCTCCTTCCCTCAACAAGAATTACCACGCGTTTACAAGAGCAGAAGTGAAGAAAATGCGGTGATCGAGTGGTTGCTGGCATCTGATTTTGCTAATGTCCTTCAGGTGCGTCTGTTCGAGCGCCGCCCTGATCAAAATCTTTGTCTACAACATGCCTGCGGCTTTCAAGCGCCATCATGTCAAAGGTGAAATCTTGAAAACATGCCTCTGTCTATAGCGCAGCCATGTTTCTTTTTTGCATTACTGCTAAAACTTGTACCAAAGGTGCTGCCTATAATCCCCTACTGTGCTTGTTCTGCTGCTATCTCTGGTGATTTCGACCAATTTCCTTTTTCACCGTTGGTGCTACGAATCCCTGCTCAGGTAACTTATGCTAACATTATTGCTAATCGATTAAATAATCGCGTTCAGACCTATCTAACCAAATTGCGCCTCTGGTCAGTATTGCGGGGGGGGGGGGCCGTGGAATGCATTTGCATCAGTCGCCGATCTGCTTTTATTGTGTTTTAGCTATTTGATTGGGATTTTCGTTATTACTACTACACACACATATATTTCAATTTGTTTATTTCTCTCGTTGTTTACTAGAAATATTGAAAGAAAATAAAAATCAATTTTTTTAATTTTTTCTTGATTGAGCTATGATCTGTTTACTTATGTTTCAAAAATTATCTCAACTTCTTAATACCTATYTCCTTTCAATAATTTCTAAGTTTYCTCTTATTCGTTCTTGCTCTCCCTCTTTCTTTGGATTAAAAGCTGGGGTCGCGGGGTTGTGATGGAAGGCTTTCTAACTCTTTTCTTTGACTCTGATTTCTCCTTTTCTTCTGCYGGACTACCTATAACCTTTGTAATTCTCGATTGGAAATTTTTATGCGTCTAAAGAGATTCCAGATGATGGAAAGAGATCAATTCAATGTTTGTTGGTTGTTACGCTGTTTCATAGCTTCTGTATCTGTTTACTACCACAAGCACTTTTTTTTGGAGTTTTTGCTTGTTAAAACTTTCTTGCTGGATGAGTGAACTCTTGAATTACAAGGAAGAGAATTTAGGAGATCTTTAAACTTGTGATCAGGAAACGAAAGATGAGGACAAACTAGAGATCCTTTCTATGCTGTGAAGAACCATGATCTTGTTTTTGATATTGATCTTGGAGCATTCTGTCTGCTTCCATGTTTATGTACAACTGGAAAGTGACAAACCTTCTAATTGGGTTAGATTAATATGAGTGGATCTTTTCTCAGACATTCATTGAATGATAAATAACTACAAGTGACGGAGATACACGATTTAAATAACGGAAAATCGAATATTTAAAAACTGTATGGAGAATGACTGGAAAAGYGGAAACAAGACTCGATATAATTTGATCATTCTGAACAAATCCAAAATCTTTGTAGACAGADCCAATCATTAATTCCCAACCATGTGGTGAATCGAATCCRATACATAAATCGGTTAATTAAAGAATAGAAAAAGCTTTAACTGTATCACTTAGGTTATATAGGAATTCCTGGGCCCAAGAGTTAAGAATAACAAGTTCTTCATTACCCAAAATAGAATAACCGCTTAGCTAGAGGTGTTTTTGCTTTTGGGTTGGAAAACAGTCCTTGCAGCGCTTCCTATGGGTGAATTAGCTTAGTAATATACTATCTCTCTCTTGTCTCCTCTGTTCACTCTCTCTCTAGATGAGGCTGGGGCCAAAGATGAAGCCGCAAAATTGGAGGATATTTCTAGTAAGATTCAAATGCTCTTGCTGTCACTCAGTACTTCAAATTAGGACCTCTATCTGTTCGATAACAATTGTTGTTTCAGTTAACAAAAATAAAATAGAGAAAGTATTACTATTCTAAACAAGTGGAAGAATCAGTAAAGATATTAATGATGRTAGCCTCTCACAAATTTCAACATATTAACCATGATTGTCGAGATACTATACTGGGTCAGGGACGTGAGTTAAAAGTGCGATCTGGGTAGTTCATTTTTGGATTGCATGAAGTGCCAAAGAAAGATATTCAAGTATTTCCTATATGATTGCCATCTCTTGTTCAATGATTGACTTTAAGAAGCCAACATAGTGAAGGGAAGAGAAACAGATACAGTAAAGATTAAGAAGGTTTTGAACTTGTTTAAAGATATCCATGTTTATATGCTCCTTTCCCCTTTATCACCTTCTTTTGGGACAACTGTCTGAGATGTATGGCTTTGTAGTCTGTTGTGGTATTTCTGTTTGCGCTTAAGGTTTGGGCACACACTTTTTCTCTTGTGTTATTTTGGGGGCTGGGGGGTGGATGCATTTCACGCATAATCTCCGGTTACAACATTTTATTGTTTAGTGGACAGCACTCTTTGGAAGGGTCTTTTTCCTCTTAAGTTGGTCTAGGTAGAGTTGAATGTTTAATAACTCAGTCAGAGCTCATGGCTGAGAGATAGCGAATCATACAGATGGAAATTGTTTTCATAAATAGCTGATTGGCTTGTAAAGCTTAATTAAACATTGTTCTCATTAGGTGCCTTTTACTGTCCTGTCWTATTGAAGGTCTTTGGGTCAATTGTTGGAGTAAGGCTCATCCTCAAGGCATTTCCCGCAATTGGACGTGGGCCACAACTGACTGTGGACATCCATCAAGGTGCACTGACTGAAGGAATTTTGACATTTGTAATTGTAATCATGTCACTTGGACTTTCTTCCAAGATTCCTGGAAACTTTTTCATGAAAAATTGGATCTCCAGTCTCTCCAAGCTTACTCTCCACATACTTGGTTCTGACCTAACAGGGGGATGCATGAATCCTGCCTCTGTAAGTATTGTTATTGGAGTTGGTTGACAGTACTCTAATTCCTTTTTCAAAATTTTTAAAAAAAAAAATTATTGCATTTTCCAGGTGATGGGTTGGGCTTATGCTCGTGGCGACCATATAACCAAGGAGCACATACTTGTTTACTGGCTTGCACCTATAGAGGCAACTTTGCTTGCCGTTTGGATGTTCAGATTGTTTGTCCAGCCAGTGAAAAGGGAAAATGCAAAGAGAGAAGACTGAACAATTCACGTGGTTCATCATAATGTAAATGTAGTTCAATCTGTAAGTATCAGTGTTTTTCTGGTCGCTTCCTGTTGATCCATAACTGTTGTAATTCATTGCCAAAATATAAATATGACATGGAACTTTTCAGAGCATGCATTCTGTGGCATGCATATAAGAATTGCACATCTAGGCATTGTTTGGGAAGGGTAATGAAGTTGATGACTCATGAGAACGGCAAGATCATTCTGAATACGAGCTACAAGTAAAATAGGGCAAAAGAAAATGCAAATCGAAAGATGATGGAGTTGTGTTAAGATGCTGGTTAGTGATTACTGCGAAGGAAGTTGGGGCCTTGGACATGTCAAAAGTAATAGGAATGACGCATAGCGGTTCAGGCAAGATAATCCAGGAGAACAAACGTTATGCAATGCGTTTCATTTGCAGGATGAGTTTGTGGCTCGCCAAATCGAAAACATAACTTGGATCTTTAGAAATTAGTATTTGCCTAGTGTATAGTTAATTTTCTTTTAATCTCTTTGGGCGAGAGCATTTAGAATTTTTTGCAACGGTTTACAACACCCCATTTTTGATATGGTTTAGAATGCACCTAAATGTTTTTTCCTGGGTGCGAACTGGAAACTTAAGTTAACGGAATATTTGGGACTTCCAGGTTATTTCATTAATGTGGCTAGTTCTTGTTGATTCTATTCTCAGTTTTTTATTAAGCATAATGGGCACAGGGCCAAAATTATCCGGAAGAAGTCATTCTAAGCATTTCATATGCTCGTCTAGATCCCGCGTTTGCATGAAATGTTTTTCCTCGGCTTCGTACTCTATCTTCTGTAAGAACAAACAAAAAAAGACCCTCTATTTGTACATCAAAAACGTTCAGTACACAAGTTGGGGCTCAAATTCTGCAATATCAACTGATCCGGATTCAATGGGTTTCATGAGATACGTAGCCAATAACTCGGAAACCAAGGCCGCCACAAGGGGAATCCTCTTTAGATTCTTCACCAGTGGAATCTCTTCGCTCTCCCCCACAGCGAGCAGTTTTTGGTTAATCTCTACCATGTTGTCCAACCTTCTCTTGAATTCAGGGTTCTCAACGTCCAACACAGCTGGGAAGATTCTAGCTGTTGTGCGGTTTGTCTGAAGGAGATAATACAGTCTCAGAATCATATCTAACTATAATCAGATTTTAAATTATTTCCAGCTGTCTTGCTAGTGAAAAAAGACATAAGCAAAAATGTTTATGCCAATACAGTAGCAAGAAAGCTGGTCCTGTAGCAATCACCGAGACTGAAACTCACCTCAATGATGACATGCATGTCAAATGCTTTCGTGTCAAGTCCAATGCCTTCATAAAATGCTGTTCTTTGGCAATCATTGAGATACATAGTCACATATACCTGCAAAATGTAATCAATGGACAATGCAAAATTTGAAACTCAGGAAAGAGGCCTGGTGCAAATGTAGTAAATCAATAACGAGTTGTTAGTATTACCGAAAGGCAGAAGAAACGAGCCCACAACTTCGCCTTCCAATCATTGAGGAATTGAGGCTGCGCCTTCATCAATGCTGAGAAGAAATCTCCATGACGGTTCTCATCTTGACACCAGTTCTCAAAGTATTTGAAAATGGGATAACATTGGTACTCAGGGTTGGCCTTGAGATGCCTGTATATAGTTATGTATCTCCAGTATCCAATTTTCTCAGACAAGTAGGTCGCGTAGAAAATAAACTTGGGCTTGAAAAATGTGTATTTCCGGGCCTTCGTGAGGAATCCCAAGTCCAATGCCAAATTAAAATCTGATAATCCCTTGTTCAAGAACCTGCAGGATTTTTCAATCCAATGGCACCAACTCCATTAGCTCGAAGGACTTGCTACGTAAGGATGGAATGATTTATCTCATAAAACGATTTAAAAAACTGGGGGCGGCCGCTCCCTCTTAGTTCCGTCAATGTTGCTAGCCACACTGTGTATATATTTGAGAGATAGAGAAAGAGGTACCCGGCATGGCGAGCTTCATCTCTCGACATGAGGGAGAAAATCTCAGCTACCACAKGGTTAGTTTTCTGCATTAATAATTTAACACAAGGTTAACTAGAGGTTCAATTGTGATTAATGTTTAAATAAGCCGAAAGTATCCGAGCAATTCCATAGCGAAAGGAGCTAGATGGTCAGATAAAATCCATTTCACAGGAAGACAGGAAATGTTAAACAAGTTCATCTATTTCTTCTCTGGCAGTTCACCAACTTCTTTGAAGTGAGGGCGCTAATGCACAAAGAAGAACACCCAAAAAAAAAATAGTATAAACTTAAAGATACCTTGAGCCTTCTTCCAAGCTCCTTGTAGAGAAGGAAACCAGAGAACTCAGCAGTGCAAGACCTCTCCAAGAATTCAACAAAGATTTGTCTAAGAGGGCCCTGAATCTTATCAGCGGCCTCCTTGAACTCTTTGTTCCTGACAAAGTGGGTCTGATTGTAGTCGGTCTTGAATTCCTGCAGCAGGGCCTCAAACTCAGCCTGGTTGAGGTTCTTATTGATCTCAGTGTTAAAGAGCCTCTCCATCTCATCAAAATCTGTGGTATAGAATCTCGGGGTCAGCAGAGTCTCCTTTATGGCTTGCTTCGCAGCTTTCTTGGTCRGCTTTGCACTAGTGGTGGTTGACATTCTGACCCTAAAAAACTTAGTACTTGCTGCTCTTGCGATTCTAGGGTTGATGTTGCCAAAGTTTGAGATAGGCTTTACTAAAGCCATTTCTGCTGCCATTTCCTAACAGTTTCAGGTGTGGGTTTGATTCAGTTAGCTAGTAGAGAAGAAGCGGTGGAGGAGGGGAGCCAGGCCAGAGATGAGGGAGATAAGATGGGGGTCGATATGTACTGATATGGAGCGAGTGCCTTAAAAGGGATTGAATGAGAATCCTCTAATCTCATCCGGTGAAATCTGTGAGGTAAGCTGGAAATTGACACGTGGCCAGTGATCACAGGCCCGCTTGATTACATAATTGGTTTGAGGTTATGTAATGTATTGACGCTCTGGCAATTGCGTTCATGGTGGACGTTGCTTCAAGCCAGATTTTCATTCACTACAGTAGGATTTGCGGATGTAGATATTCTTTTTGGAGAAATACAATATGATTCTTTAAGGAAAAAAAAGAAAAAATCTTTGACACTTTAAAACTGTAAGTGAGACGCTCCAGTTTGATTCAATTTGATAGTTTTTCATATCCCTAGGGTTAAGAAAGAAAAAAAGGAAAACAGAAAAAATTTCTTTCCAGCAGGCAGCTCCTTCCCAGCGGACATTCCATTAACCTTTTATTGAGATGAAAATTTCAGAGTTGCTTCCTCAAACTTGAGCTCTTCTTATACATTCCATTAACGGTTTCCAGCATACATGGCTTTAATTTTCCAATAAAAACAACATGTCAACCATCCCAATGCCTTTTTGAACAATTGTGCACGGAAGCAGCTCAAAAGGACCTCACTCACACAAGCCTGCACTGTCTTCTGACGATTTCTATCAGGTGAGCAGATTGTGTAAGACCTAGCCATCCGTTACAAAACCTCTCTTATTTTTATCATTTCAACCCATACAGCAGTGAACAGTTTTGCATTACATTTTTCATGAAGAAAAATCAATAAATACTTCGCTTACTTCAAACAATGAATTCCTTCCCAATATGAATACCAAACGGCTCAAGAAGGATGAGCGGGAAAACAAGTATCAGGAAAATGTCAGGACAAAAAAAATATTGAATCAGATACACTTTACAGATTCACCTTTCAAGACTTTGGTTCTCGTCCCTTCCAAGATTCTCATTCTGCATTATTCTTATCTGAGATTAAAGCCAGTATTTTTCTGCTGGAGAATTCCAAACAACTCAGAGGCAGTCTCCAGGTTTCAGCAACTGATGCAACCATCAACCACCAAATTTCATAATCATTGCAATAAAGAAGAGGGACTACCTCCAGAGTTGGACAGCTGATGCAGCCTCCTTAACTAACCACATGTAATCTTACAYTGAACAAATCTAAGCACCTAAACATCGAAAGCATAGCGATATCCGTGCATTGCTAACCTGTCCAGAATTTAACAGTCAATAGTTTTACTCAGTGACGAAAATAACAAGAGATGAATGTGAAAAGAAAATGCTTCRGTGGCAGTTGCTGCCGAAGAGTGGATAATCTAGAATCAGGATACAGTTTCTCACGACAAGCTAAATAACTTGTGAGATTCATTAGAAATGAGATTAGCTACACTGCAGCATTCTAGTTTCCAAAATTTTGAAATGTTACTCGAATGAGGTAGCTTTTTGCCCATAGCATTTTGTACTTTCCTTTGCCCATGATGCTGCCAGATTGAAGTCAGCAGCATGACTGACCCGCTGAAAATTTTAAGAACACAAATTTCTAAATTCTTCCCAATTTCCAGTCTTTTTCCACTGACCTGTAAAATTTTATGAATGGCATGGTTTGGGGTATTTACAAGAACAACAAAGCAGGAGCAAGAAAATATACACTACATGGTGAGGAACTAGATTTGAGCAATTATTAAAGCAAGGGTTTAAACTTTATGGTCAGTGGACAAAAAGATACTTAAATTCAAGTGACTGCTCGTACACAGGATCACAAGTGGTTACATATTTAATTTGGTGGAGAGATTAGCATCCAAATCTAATAGACACATAAACCATAAAGCATAAGTGCAAACAGAACAGAGTAACAGGAAGGAAATACGTAATTTTTGTAACGGATTCCATGCTGAAAAAACTTAAGCAAATCATATAGCTTTCRACTCACACTCTTCAGTAAACATCTTAGCTCTTGACTTTCTCTGGGAACTTGATATTCTGTTAAATATTTAACTGAAATGCAAACCTAATTAATTACGCCTTTGTAAAATTTTCAATGACCAAAAATTTTTTCTGTTTGGAGCAGATATTGCAACTTCTAGTGAAAATGCACTGTCTACCTAGTTTCAGTGACTGATATGGACTATCAGTGAAAGTTCCAGGCTAAAGATTCTCGGAAAACTGTGACTAATAGTGAACAAGGAATTCAAGAATGGCACCTTAGTTTACGCTCGAGGAACTGGTAATAATTTGAGTTGATGTGGATAAGTAATCAGAATTCTCTGTATTTGTCCTGTSCTCCATTGTTGCACTGTTCAGATGGTGTCCTGATTCTTCTTGATCAAGCAAAAGAGATGGTTCAGAATCTGTTCTTTCTTCTCCTTCGGCAGAGATCATCAAAGAGTCCCTTGATTCTTGTTCACTAGGAAACACAGATGGATCAACATTATACTGTTTCCACTCCTTCGTTTTCAAGTTATCCTCTATCTCATCATAATCCAAGTTCTGCAAAATTTCAGGGAGTGAAAGGCCACCATCTTGCGCATGCTTAGCTCCCATTTCAATGTCAATTTTCTCTTTTGAGCTTGTAACACCTTCAACAATGTCCAAAGTTGGGGGCTCTACCTGCATATTTTCATTCTCCTGAACAAGTGCCCGGAAATCATTCATAGAAGGTGGGATGTTCAAGAAAAAGACTTCTCTGAAATTATTGAGCATGCCCCTGTTATATGGATTCTCCTTCGTATCGTATCTATATCTGAAGTTCTCATATGTAGTCTGCAAAATTGCCAAAGTTAGACATAAGATTGAAAGCCATAATATGTGTCCTTAATCATACAGCACCAGAATTAGGGTCAAAAAGAAAAAGGAATTTTCTCTGTCCACTAGAGAGATATAAGAATGCAGGCCGTTATTAGGAAAAAAAGATAGTAAATGAGGGGGAGGTCAACTTCTTTTGATGCTGAAAAAGATGGGGGCAAGAAAAAAGAAAGGAAAATTCATATCAGGGTGAGGAAGATTTTGCATCAAGAATTTAAGCCATTTATTTCATTAGAGGCGTCACATCATTAAAACTTTCTATGACCTATCAAAGGAGTCACTTGCTAATTGTGGGCAATGATATATCCCCAGTCAAATTTCCAGATAAACTTAGACATTTTTAAGTGCGAATTTTGTACCTAAAGAATGTTTTCTTTCCTACCATCCAAATTTGCAAGTCAAGCTAATAATTCAAGTGGCCGACAACTTCATTATCTGTGATCGGATGACCCCTTCCAGTGGCCGATGAAATATTTCACACAAGAAACTCGAAACAGGTTATTCTCTAGAAATAGTTTCCCTCTTGGATCATATCCATGCATATACGATACCAGGAAATAAGGGCAGTGATGGCACACTACCTCTGAAAATCAAAAGCTTCACTGCTGATAAGAAGTTCAGCTCATCAACGTCAGAGACAACAATATGAGAATTGAGGTGCCTTTGCCTTTGCAATATGTTTCTGTTTGCTGGACACATGATTTTAACTTTGGGAAGGCGAGAGAATATCACGAGAAAGAGTGACAAATTTGCATTCTATAGAATTCTGCTTTTGCAGTTTGTTTCTGGAAATATAAGTGAGAAGTCAATTGTTTACATCTTTTGAATTCAAATTTAGCTGATAAAATCTTAGATTCTTAACAGTMAGAAATCTTAAACAAGCATTTTGTTATGTTTCTTTGTATTGAAAAGTAAGTACCTTTCAAAGTTTGGTTGTGTGCTTTTGCATCTTTTTCAAAATGAAATTTTACTAAGTTCTTTACATCAATTTTGAAACAACTCTTAATCGATATCTAAAAGTCTAAAGTTCGTAATAACATGACTGAATATTAAAGAAGTTAACATACTTCCCTCTTACTTGCCAAAGGAGCAAAGTAAAGGAGCACATTAGAGAGTAAGACGTTCATAAGAGTGATTTGGAATAGCTAAAAGTATGGTACTTCAGCAATCCTTTAGCAAATATGTTTAGTTTTTACTCACAGAACTAGTACTTTGTTATATTTGTTTGCAAAGACCTATTACACCAGTGAGAGAAGGAAAAATGGATAAGAACCATATGATAGACAACACAGAATTATGGGCGCACCCCTTGGTGAAATAAAACAAACTACCTTACTCATCAAAAGGTAAAAGAAGGGGAAACATGGGAAACATCCTAGGGTAGGCCGCTTACAAAATGTAGGGAACAACCTCTATACTGAGACAAAAAGAAAAATAAAAAACAATCCTAGCATAGGCAACTCCCTAAAAGGTTGGTAAAATTATGTAAAATTCTAACCCTTTTGTRTATTTTCCTAAAACCTTAGGGAGGCTGCTGCCATGCCCTGCCTCTGCCTAGGTCTGCCACTGTTTCTCCTCATTCTGATATTTACCGGATTATCAGTAAGTTAATAGCAAAGCAAGAAAAGATTTCCATAAATAGCTGACATTTAAAAAGACAACAGAAGTTCAGATCCATAGGAAAAATAGCAATGCAGGAAATTTCTAAGCACTGGACCTTATTAGATTGCTTCTAAAAAACAAAAGAAGAGTTATTGATTTATTTATTTGGAGGAGGATGGTCACCTGATTTGTAATAATCAGATAGAAGTGGAAAACGGTAAGGCCTCCTACAAACCACACAGCAATGAAGCARTACACGATTAGGAAATCTGATAGAAAATCTTCTGAGATAGCTCTCCACACGCTGCCTTCATGTTGCAAGATGTTGATCCAAGAGAATCCGAAGACATATATGCATAACATGGTCGATGTTGAGATAAACATGTAAAAGAATCGATAATTTCGCTGCACAGTTATGAAGATGAATTATTTATAAAACAATATATTCAAATTCCAGCTGCAGATAATGTTCAATCCTAAAAGCTCAGAGCAAGACATTTAATAAGTCACAAACTACTCTATTCAAATGACATCATGCATTGCAACTTCTCCATTTTAACTAGTACTACTYGGAGGCAAGCAGATTTTGATTAACTTCTAAAATGGTGATTACTTTAGATTTCAGTTTCTCTCAGACGAATAATTTAACCTTTTGACATGATACTTATCCAGTATGAACTAAAGTATCTAATGGATTACTTGACCACCAGCTATGAAGGTATCTGCTAATGATCCTATTGTCTCCCTTYGGGAAATTCCAGGCAACCATTTGTGGGTCCTGCAACAACCACCAGTTAATCACTGTATGCTGGTCAATGTAAAAAYATATTTCTTGCTTGACATCTAAGAAGTTTTACACACAAAAAAAAAAAAAAAAAAAAATATCAATACGGCTATTGACAAAATTGTGATTTGGGATGGAATCCAATTCAAACTAAAGTACCATAGGAGGATAAAGGAATGATTTCTGTGGATAGTTCAACACATTGTGCTTCAACCTCCAGAAACTAGACCTACCTTGACATATCAATGCTCAGCTAGAATGCATGACTGCTATGACAAAATGTAAGGGGAATCACAAGTCAATAGGAGTTGATCAAGTACTAAACTAAAGCAGATGAAACTTAGGTGTAAACCTTTAAAGGGTAATACAATACACTAGAAACAAAGGGTAACCATATTGAAAAACCAGCTAAAAGCATATTCTGATTGTATTGTAGAAATTTGATGTCATCTTCTGATTTTGTTGCTTCTAAGGATTTTAATTGTTGATACCTGCGAGCAATTAAATGAAAGATCCAAAATTGTCCTTGAAGAAATGCCCGAAATATGTAATATTCTTTAGGAGGTACTAGTTTCTGCTCAAATTTCTAATCAAGGAAAAAGATAATCAAGAAAATACCAATTTTAATATTGATAATTTAATCATGTCTTGTACTGTTTCCATAGCAATGGAGGTGCAAAGTAGTTCATGCATTTCATGGGGCGGAACATGGAATAAACATTGGAAATCAGACATAAACAAGCTGAGATATCTAAATATCATATGATTTATGGATCAGAGAAGACATTTTTAGTACTTACTATTCCAATGCATTGGCCGACCCAAGGACAATGGTGATCAAATCTCTGAACGCAGTTGTTGCAGATGGAGCAGTGAGATGCACGGGGAGGACGATAAAGTAGGCATGTATCACAGTATTTGACTTTAACTGCATKTCCATTTACAATCACATCCTTTGATCGAGGAAGTTTCAAATGAGGAGTTCTACCATTGACCCACTCCATGGAAGGAGTGTTTATATCATATGTTTCAGCAGATTCAGGCGGAGATGAGTTTCTAGGGACAATTCCAGGATCTCTACTGGAAGTTAAGAAGAGAAATGTTATATCCTGCAAAGAAAACATAAGAAAATAGTCAGCTGATTCCTGCAGAAGACATTAAAGAAGCTTTGAGAATGCTTTACATACTATCATCAAAAAAGCGTTTACAAGGTTAATAGTTGAGATAGGCATCGGAATGCAATATCTCAGTCCTCCTCCGTGCTTTACTCATGTAATCAGTACAGTTGATATTAAATGAAGAAGTGCAGAAACGAGAAGGAATCCACATCCATGCACATATGGCACTTCATTTCCATGTATTGCAAGTTCAACGTGCCCATAAACTCATTTCTTTCATTTTATGTCATCATTAAAATGCTTCCWATCTAACAATGACTGTTAAGAATAATGAAATGAGTACTAGTAAATGCAATACAACTAATTACCAGGATAGTGAGTATCCATCCAACTGCAAGTACGGGATACCAAGTAGTGACATTTTTGCCTTCACTAATGCGATGTCGGATGATAAAGAAGATTTTGATGCAGAAMGAAATTGCTGGGCCTGCAATTAGGACGATAGATAACAATAGAGATGCCACGTCGGGACCAAAGACAAATCTTCCTCCACAGAAGAATCTCTGAGATCGTTAGGAAAAATGAGAAAATTAAAGGCCAACCGAAAAACCAAAAAAAAAAAAAAAAAAAGATGAGAAAAATACGCTAGGTAGAGAATCACGAAAATTGTGAGGAATCAATAGAAAGTAAAATAGGTTACCTATTAAAGTCCACATATCTATAGGAAGAAGCATTTTAGCTACAACAGCTTAGATTATGCGACCAACGTAAGAAGGAAGAAAGAAATGCAATTTACTATATTGATAACTGCAGGCTGCAGCTAACGTTTTAAGTGAAAATTTGATCACAAAAACTATAGGATCACCAAAAGCAACGGAGAGAAACATAACCAATCATAAGTTAATTGCAGCAGTATTGATAAAGGTATGATTTTGAAAATTATCCATCCACTAGAATGCCGTACCGAGATCTCATGCAGAGAGTCTGAAGGAAAACTTTGAAAGTAGAAAGGAAAATCGAAAGTGAAGTGGGCAAGAACCAATTATTAGCATCTCAAAGCTAAAAGAGGATATGCAATTATGTATACGAATGAATGGAAGCCATAAAAAGTAAAATACAGTATGTATTGATACAAGACTCAGAAACATGTCGTTGTGAAGAGGAAGTTAAAAGAGAAAGATATGATTTGCGAAAAAAGAGAAATGTGACTTACATTGTTTCCCTTCCAAACACGATAAAGCCTCTTAGGTCTGGGTTTTCCTTGGGACATAACGTTTAGACAGAAAAAGAGTATGCAGTAATAACACAAAATTGTATGTTCGGATGTTGTTTTGAAGAATGGAATTTGAATTGCAGAGCTGAATATTAAAACAAGGGAGGGATGCAAATGTATTTTGTAGGTCGATATCTACCGGCAAATGGTTCGTTACTGGAGACTGTGTTGAACTAGAGGGAGAAAGAGAGAGTGGTCSGAGGATTGATCAAGAAGCAGCTGCCATTTGCTCTCTCCCCTCTTTGTCATTGACGGAATTTCCCAGGAAAATAATTTGTTGTTGGTTGCCAATCTCTCTCTCTCCCTGCTCATRTTGCTTTCTAATGATATATATATGACGACCAACCATACGTTAACAGAATTAATAATAATATGTCTAAACAGAGCAACAGTTTACAAGTCTTTCGAGTAGTTTCTCTCTCTAGCTTAACTTATCAGTAATATACTTTGGTTCCCTCTGCTGGCCGATCAGGAGGAAGAAGACGCCAATTGGGCGGATGTTCCGAGTATTGGTTCGAATGTTGATAATTTATTTCCTTGACGACGATTCGTGGTATTTCCTTCCTTTTGATAAATTATTAATGGATTTTAATCTTTCTAAACCATATATTTGAAGATATATGCATCCCAGAGCGGAGGAAGCCATTGGTTCTATTATTAAATTGGGTAAATTTGTTGTGTGGAAGACAAGAAGAGAAAGTTATCGAGTGTGGCGCCCAAAATACAGAGGACGTGCTGGCACATATTATGCTCTCTGAAATCTCAACACAACAACAAAGAAAACAAAGCTCCAGCTAGACCGCCTGCAGCTATCAAGGGACCTGCTGCTTCTTGATTCTTGATTCTTCTTCTTCAAAGACTCATGCAAGAACTCACCAGCCACCTAATGTCATTGCAGATGATGAGTTGCCAAACCTCTTGGCTCTTGCATTCTTATGTTTGGGTTTTGTTCGTTTCCTATAACTCTCTGCCCACAACCCACGCCAAGAAAGACCAACACGTGCAAGCAAGATCTTTAATATGCTCTTCTGCTGAGAAAGAAAATAATTTTACTATCGTGGTCTAAACAAATATAGTAATTCTTTTTTGTGTCGGACCATCCACCCAACTCCCCCAGCAGGGATTTTCTTCCGTCAGTTTCATGCTGTAAGACAACAATTTTCCCTTCTCCAGCTCCCTCACATTCCAGGTACTATAGTTGACTGGATTCAAACTTACAGGGAGACGTTGCATCTTATATTCAGAATTCATGCATAACACAATGTTCCTAACTCCACTCATTACAGACTATTCTTTGACTATTTAAAAAGCATTACAATGGTGAAGCCGGAGCTTCCGTTTGTCTCCATGAGCACAAGAGGCCAGAGGACCAACGACAAACATCTTTCGCCTTCCAAATACAGACGCAGCTTCTTCAAAATGTTGATTAAATTTGAATCCCAGACAATTTCTGCAATTGAAAATGCAGTCAACGCTGATCACTCACGAAAACCTTTGCATACTGTGTATCAACACTTGTTTCCTCAACATGAATATTACCAAATTCATTCATAGAGTATATACATATATGCTTCCATTACGTATTTCTTCTTAATATTTCTCAAGCTTTGCAACTACACAAGGCAAGGCAACTGAGAGATTTCGTTCTGTTTCGCATTTCAAACAAAGAAAATAAAGGAGAAACAAGGGAGGAAAAAGGGGAGGGGGCGTTGAAGGGCCAGCTGATTTACAACTATTAAAATGAACAGTTAATTTAATTCTTCTTATCCTCCCCTCCCCAGCGACCAAGTTCCCAAACCAAACCCGAATGCAACAGCTTCAAGGTTAGACAAATAGGAGAAGGGAATCTTTCTACACTAAAAGGGAAGTTACTGATAATCATTTTATGAACCCTCATCAAAACCCACTTTTTGGTTGGGGGACAAAAATGACAAGACTTAGCAGGGTTTTTTCCTCAACTTCCCACCATGGCAGCCTCTAACTCTAAAGCTAGATTATAGGTCGTACCCTCGCAGGAGAGGAGCAGTTTCTAACGCACTTTTCCATCTTCTCAAGAGACTCTGGTATGGAAAACAAGTATAGCTGAAAATAAGTACCAGGAAGTTGGGAAGATTCTCATATGTCAACTATCCAGTAAATATGTGAGCAGAAATTACACTTCTATTTATAACAATTCTCAATCAGTTCCTGATACTAAGATACATAAAATGTGTGCCAAACTTTATGACGATGAATAATGCAAATAACCAAAACAAACTACCTCTAGTTCTCAAGATTTGTCGATGAAACTTTCTGGGRGCCATCATTAGATCCATCATCCTCGGCAGTACAATCTACTTTTGTGCTTTTCCACTGTTTGTCTTTTGATATTTGAGAAGTAGGAAAGAGAAAAGGATCAAGGCCAATATTTCCGCCTCCCTCCTTCGTCAAACTTTCATTAATTGCACCATAATCAATCTTCTGTAGGATATCTGGAAGCGAAAAACTACCATCCTTGCCAAGTTTACCTCCAATTTCTATATCAAACCTGGCCTTTGGATTGATAATATCAGCACCAAATTTATAAGATATGGATCCCATAGTCGACTCATCTGCTTCAATCACCCACTCTCGGAAATTGACAAGTGAAGGTGGGATCTTAGAGAGAAAGATTTCTCCAAGGTTACTCATTATTCCACGATTATATGGGTTCTCCTTCTTATCATAACGATACCGAAAGTTTTCATAGGTCGTCTGATAAGTAGGAAACCAGAGTTAATTCACACATCTTCACTTCTGTCCCAAAAGAAACTAAGTATCCTTGTAAGAAAAAGCATATTCAGAAGAGCACTTAAGTGATAAATAAGCAAAATGTTTTCCGCTACCTAAAACATTAATGATTGATGTCAATCACCTCCAAATGTTCAAATCATCTCCTACACTCTTATCTTCTGTTCTGTGTATGGGTAACTTCATCAGTATATCCCTTCCACTATTAGCGTATATCCACCTTAACTCTCTCATGCCAACCATATTTAGCAAAAGTTTCAAGTATTCAGAAAACTAATCTCTAGATCTGATGCTTTTACCAAGGATAGCACCACTAGTTTTCTCCCAAAATACATGTAATTGAAACGAATAAAATTCATAAAGAAATATTACATCAACTGTATGCAATAACATCACCAGCTAAGGTAAAAAAAATCACAAGATGGTCTAAATGATTAAATATGGTGTCTGAATAATTGGAATATATTWTTAAAGCATTTCAGTRATTGTGTATAATCGTCTACCAGCACCTAATGAGCTTTAGAGAAGAGAGTTCAGCGGAGCACAAATGTATAAGCCTAAATTGAAGTATCTCAATTCCAAAAGAGCTGCTAGTTATTGATAAACACCAAAGTCACATAGAGGATTCAGTTGGTATTAATCTGAATGCATGATAAACATAGTAACAATTATCACTGTTAGGTCAAATAAATTAAATCTTGAGAAGAAACAATTATTTATCATCATTAGATTTTACCTCGAGTACAATCTTAAGAAGAAATGCCATAACATTTTAGCTTTGAAAACTTAAACTGACTTTGAATTTGATGAATAAGAAACTTACCTGATTAGTGCACATAAGATAAAAGTGGAAAACACTAAGCCCACCTACAAACCAGACAGCAATGAAGCAATATCCTATTAGAATGACTGATACAAAATCATTTGACAGGCTCCTCCATATGCTGCCCGGTTGTTTAATAATGTCCAATAATGAAAAGGTGAAGACGTATATGCACAAAGTTGTTGAGGTTGTAATAAATAGGATGAAGCTTCGATAGTTACGCTGAAATCAAATCCACACAGAAATTTTGGTTAATCTTGAAGAATTGGCAAGGGAGACAGTCTTATTGCAGAGCATAAAAGTCAAAACAACTAAGAGATTGACATGATGATATCAAGTCTAAGAACAAAAAATGTAATGCAAGAGAAATCTAGTATGAGATGAATGTCGCACCCGACAACCTCTTTCTTTCTTGCAAAAGAAGACGACAAAGGTTATTCTTTGAAAATAAGATGCTTCCTCAAACAATTCMCAGCGGAAATAGTGTTCTTAACTTTCATGAGCAATATTTCTGTTYATTTAACAATTTCAATCTATACACTTYGTAAAGGTTTTAATATTTTGAGCGTCAATGCTCCTGAAACCGAGTATTAAGGAAATTTCAAGGATAAATCACTTTCACAGAGGAAATTATCCCTTGTATTCACTGGATAACTGAAAGGAACAGGTCCATGTTGGAGACCTGTGTTAGAAACTCTTGAACATGCATCTGTACCTTCTCTTCAATGTTTCTGTTTGGGAAAATTAACGAGCCCACCTTTCAAGTTGATGCAATCAATGAAACTTGGAATTATGTTTCTTCACATAACATGAAGGAAAAATCTCAAAAGATATCTATTGCAGATATTTCAAAAAATGATCTCAAAGAAAAATTAAGAAAAACTATATTAACTGGCATTTATGGCTGATCTAAGCAGTTAAACTACAAGAACCATACATGTCCACAACTAACTTAGTGTCAAAGAGCAAAAGCACGCATAACAGTAAAGATAATTAATCAAGCTGCATGGATCTCTGGCATGCTGAAGGATGTATCATTACAAATGAAAGGATTGAAATTTCTGGTTTATGTTAGGAGCCCATATTTTTTTTTTTTTTTTCCATTGAGATTGTTATTTGAAGATGTAACTTCAAGTGATCACAATAGAGTATGAACTGTACTCTGAAATTATCCAATAGAGAATATACTATACCTAACATAAAATCTCCAAGATGTCTCCTAACTCCTAAGGTCCAAACAAGTCCCTTTCTCATGATATAGTCTTTTAATAAAGAAGAAAGAAAGGACAAAATATCAATTTGTTTAAAACATAAATAACTAAATATATTAGACCAATGAACTTACTACTCCGATGCACTGACCGACCCATGGACAGTGGTGATCAAACCTCTGGACACAATTGTTGCATATTGAGCAATGAGAAGCACGAGGGGGACGATACAGTAAACAAGTGTCGCAGTATTTCACTTTAATTGTATGACCATTGACAAAAACATCCTTTGTTCTCGGTAATTTCAATTCAGGAGTTGCACTATTTATCCACTCCATCGATGTTGAAGTACACGAGGATAGTTCCACTGATTCAGGTGGCCTTGAGTTCCTAGGAACTATTCCAGGATTTCTTCCAGATGTCAAGTAAAGGAAAGTCAAAGCCTGCATGAGTAACATAATATTAAGTTCAACCATACAAAGAGTTTCCGTAAATAATGTGTTTTTACTTACCAAAGTTGTTAGGATGAATCCTACAATTAGTACTGCATGCCCAAAAAATGACCCAACCTCTGGTATCCKTAGTAGCATTCTAACACAGAATGTTAATGCTGGAGTCCCTATAAGGAATGTAGATAAAATAACTGATGCGCCATCAGGACCGAATATCAACCTCCCTCCACACAAAAATTTCTGAAACAAGAAAGGAAGAGCTTCAATATCAAAATGCACTAGTAAAAAAAATTCTAGTCTTATGTGGATTGTAATCTGGGATATGGATAGCCAAAATGTCTCAAGATTCATAAAGGGGAAAGATGGATCCTTTTATCTCCATGAAAATCTTAGCCGGGTATTCACTTGGGACAGTAATGATTAGAAATAGGACTTTATAAAATTGCAAAATTAGAAGGCGAGATCCAACAGAAAGTATATCCTGGTGCTGCTTGCACACAAACATGTCATGAAGACATAGAGCTGACCATATCCATCTAATCCTCGTAACAAATGAAAAATGCATTTCCATAAATATTAAAAAGCTGCACAGGTAAATATGTATGAGTAAGTGCTATTATAAGCATATTAGTTGATGTGAGACCCCCTMATCTTATATGACCAGAACATCATATGTTATACATCAATTAATCACTTACACAAAAAAATCAAGCCACGTCATTAAGTAAGCTCCAAATTGGAATGGCAAAACAAAAGGGAACCAATAGTACGTCATAAAAGAATGCAGAAGCAGAAGAGGAAAAGAAGAAAGAAAAAAAAGGGAGGATAGCTCCTTTCTCAGAACAAGAGAWGAATACCGTATTCTACAAAACAATTTTTTTGTAAAAAAGAAATTGAATTGCAGAAATATGTAATATCTCTGTAGGTTGAAAGAAAAATCTATATATATATATCTGAACTGAAGAGAAAAATAGCTTTTTTCCTGACTATTAGAAAAACAAAAAGATAAAAATAAATGTTATCTTTACTTCAACTACGCATACTGCAGCGCTTAGTTCTGTAATTTCAATCCGTCAGTTAAATGCAATAATGCTGGTTAAGCACCTAAAATCTAGTACCACTCGTGTACAAGTTCAACGAGAAACAAGGAGGAGTAGAAATATAATTATTTTGATTTAGATCTCCTTGTAAAAATCAGTAAGTGTCCTGGAAGGTTGAAGGAAAGAAAATATCTAAAAGCTGAATGATCACAATTTTTCTTTTGTAAAGGTTAATACAAAACTATAACCCTTAAGAAGCAATAGGAAAGCAAAAGACAGGAAAACTTTGTTGTCTAGTTTCCGGAAGTTGTGACGTTAGAGACAATGATCTTGGCTATTTGATTCTATTCCCTGCAACCATCCTCAGTATTTGGAAGTACCAATAATTGTTCCAGCCATCTATTTCTTTCTGCAAAATTACAATTCAACATGCTTAGATACCCATTATTACTAGATCTATGCAAGCATAACAGTCTTTCTTCATGTCAAGTGTCAATTGCATGCTATATATTCTGTGCTACTGAGGTAACCACCAGAAGGCCCTTACGGTTTGGTTTTTTCCCTTTTTATCCTTTTCCCTCTCAAGTAGAGGAGCTGGCACAAAGATGCAAATAAAAAACAACTCTGACAAGTTTCACCAATCCATCTCAAACTAAAAGAACCACGAGTCCAAATGAAGATGATCATCACTGTTCCATAAGGAATTATATAATCCCCGTCCACTTTTCTCCAACTCMACCAATGCTCTTGATGATTCTATGAGTTAGAGAAAGAACAATTAACTACGTTCTAACTTTTACCAATTGAAAGTATTAGTATCCAGACAAGGTCAAATAGCTTGTAGTTCATAGAATATGGAGCTAAGGATAATTATAGCAAACCAGACAGTAAAAGATCATACATTCTACATGCATGAAGTCCAAGAATAAGACTGAAAAAAGTCACTGGATCAGAAATATTGATTTAGTTTTAAACTAAACCTCAACAATTTCTTTGAGTTATTAATACATGGGACCAAATTAACAATTCATTAGGCAAGATTAGTACAACAAAGTAAAAACTTAGAGAACCCATATGACATTTTTCCCGAAGAGCGATAGTTATATGAAAAAAAGAAAAAGAGAAAATTCGGAAAAATTAAAGAGAAGAATGGATGCTTCTTACATTACGGCCCCTCCAAACTTGATAAAGACGCTTCTTAGGTTTGGGAGGCTGGATGCAGGGGGAGGAAGCAGTCATTCTGAATACTGCGATGATGATCGAATTGTGACCTGTGGGAATATTTGTTATTTCACATGCAAAACAAGGTCCAYAGGTGAGGATGAAGTCATCTCATTTCAATATCAATGGAGGTCTGGCTGGTAGAAGCGTGCATGGASATTGGAAAGGAAGAAGATTCTCTCTCCAACTTTCCGATCAATACCAGCGACCCCCCTTTGTGTTCACGTCCTCTGATTACTATTCAATCAATGTGAAGGACCCTTTCTGCCTCTCTCTCTCTCTCTCTCTCTCTCTCTCTGTGTCTGTCTGTTTCTCGGCGCGCGAGTCCTTGGAGGAGGACGTTGGAATCGCAACGGTTGTTTTGGTTTGCTTGTATTTCTCGAACTCATAAGCACCTTTTTCGCGAGGAGGCTGTTTCTTCCGCCAATAAAAGTTAATTTGCTTTCTGTAATTAAAAAAAAAACTCGAGAGATGTGCTCAATCGATTGGCAATCTATCCTCAAATTTTAGATTAGTGTTCACAGTCCATAGTTTCCCCAGAACGAATCCTCCATCTCATCCCGATAAATCACTATATTTTCGCAAGCTAGCTTCCCAACCACACCCTAAGGGTTAAACGCGGTTCAACCGGGGTGCATAYACCATATTCATGAACATATATACTTATCGTCCAATCACTATCTCAACAATTTAACCAAGAAAACAGGATGGAGGTATAGAGCGAGAAATGTACTATTCTTTTGATAATGAGAATGAAATATGGATATTTAAATTTGTCTCGTCTAATATGTATAGTTGATAAAATTAATGTTGTAGTATGAAGATTTTCGTAGATCAAGAGAAGAAAAAATTGAAAATTCCGTTGGACTACTTTTCCAACTTTGTTGAAATTTTCAGAAGCAAAATGAACTGGAAATGAATTATGGCCCACAACCTATGCCTTTCGCCGGTTCATCAATAGTCACCACTTATGAGAGCAGACGGATAAATCAATCCAGGCCTGAACCCTATGCCACCAGGGGTAAAATCAGAAAAAGAAGGAAAGTAGCGTGCATTTGGCATATATTGCTTGAGGACAAAGAAGCAAACCATTTCAAAGTTAAGATCTCTTCAGGATGAACAGTGAAATTGCAAGTCATCTCCTTATAGAAAATGCTTTCAACAAAGAAATTCACCAACTTTGTCCAGTAAATATACTTCCTACGCATTAAAAATAGGCAAACTTTTTCCATTCTGCCTTCGCTAAGGGAAAAACAAACTAGGCTGCATTCTTGGATTTTTCGTATCATAACACAAATAAACTAAACAAAAGATAAACAGCAGCCAAATAACAACCAAGCAGGACATCTACTGCATCGGTTACAAGCTACAATTCTAAATTAGGATACACCAACAAGCTACACAAATTACAATATATATGCCAACCAAACACTACAATGAACAGCATCCTGTTTCATCCGTATAGCTGCGATGCCAAATACTAAGAATTTGACAAAATGTACTTGAGCCGACCGCATATCTTTAATCCAGGACCATTCCCAACTTCCACTAGTATTACAACTGAGAGAAACAAGAGCAACAATGTAAACAAGTTTGATATACAACAAGCAACATTTTCAACCAGACATAACAGCAAGTATCCTACAAAGAATTAATTTTTACTAAAAAGAAAAGGAAAAGAGATGCATTTGTCATTTATAAAAATAGTGAAAACACCATAAATTAGGCAAGACAATTTTGACAGAAGTTACTAAACTGAAATATTGTTCCTCCAAAAAACATCAATATCTGGGCCCAAGAATTCAATTCCACACCGAAATATACATATTCTCTGCCATTCCAGAAAATTCAAATAGAGTTGATATGATATCCAGGTCTCTTAGTCCAYAAAAATAAAATAAAATAAATAGGAAACAGACATTTAAAAAAGGTTAGCAGGAATTAGTATAATCAGGCAATTCCAGACCCCATTGGCCCTTTTAAGAAGATCACAGGTTCTATCTTACTTTGCTCAGTATAACCAATGTTTTCAAATGGAATGCAGTTGAGATTGTTACTATTTCTATTCTACTTCAAGTCTATGGAAAGTTGCAATAGGAGTAAACGAAAGGAGCCTTAAAGAATCTATCTAAGAACAGCTGTTACTAATCAAACCTGTTGCTAAGCCTTTCAATTCTCCAACCAATTTTTTTYTACCAATAATCATCTTACTTTGGCAGCTTTGAAAATTTTAAWGTAGAAGAAAACAGGGACATAGTATATCAACAAAACCTATATCACAGGACAAATGAACTTTTTGACAAAGTCAAGAATTTGTAAACGAAATCTAGCCTTTATGGAAAAGGAACAGAAGCAGAGATTACCCTTTAAATCCCTCAGCAGAAAATTATGACTCATGACACCAAGTGGTGGGGTGTGGTCTGATATAATTTAAGAATCAATAATAAAAGCAAAGTCTGTTCTGAAGTTCACTCTAATTTCCCTGGCCTACCAGAATATTCCCGTAACAAAACTAGCCTCTTGTGAGATGTGAATGAGACAGAAGCACAACAGCCCAGCCAATAACACCCATCGGTAGAAAAAAGATGACACGGAGCAGGTGTAAGTTYAAAGTTTAGATCAATATTAGAGCCAATAACAAACACAAAGTGAAAACGCGGTTTGCCATAATTTCTGTAGATTTGAACAATAATAAGAGAAATATTTGAAAGAAATTATCATCCTAAAGCTATTACACAGAAAAATTAATCAAAACATCGTTGTATAAGTATGGCAAAGGGCCAGCTTCATGTGATACTTTTAGTTTCCTCCATCATCAATCAACAACTTCCATGGATCAACTTATTCAATAAGAGAACAAATCTTAACAAGGAAAACAGATCTTTCACAACAATTAACTAGATCACCACCAAAGAATAAGAACTTTCTACCTTTGAGCACCCACGGCAGATTGGCTTGGTTAAATTAACCATGTCCTTCCAATAATAATCTTACTTGTCGCAAAGTTAATTTGAGCATCTAAAGAGAAGAAATATTGATCAGAGCATCTAYTGAATTAAGAGGAAGAAATATAAGATATTCATACCTCCACCAAGAGCAATTATTTTGCTTTCCTTTGGCACACTCCATGCCAGCCATCAGTAGAAATAGCCTCTGCACTTTGATGACTCACAAAAGCACTTCTTCCTCCTATAACCTGCATGGTCGGATGTAATCAATCCATAATCAAATGTCAACTCTTGCAACGGAGGAATGTGTCTGATGGCGAAAAATGCAATGTGGAGATGTGACTCATTGTTGCTTTCCCGCAAAACTGGATGCCAGAACACATTCGGTGAACAACTATGGTTCATGAAGCGAGCCACATTCCCACTATTCTTTGCACTAATAGCAAGTGGATATGGGACTTTCACAGACTCCTTTGAATCATCAGATGCAGGTTCAAGTGGTTCATATGTGCAAGTAGCATCAAAAACATAGCCATCTTCACTTTCATTCCCAAGTTCACCTACCCTAGATGCATCAATGACCTCTCCAGCATATTCACAAATAAAACCTCCTCCCCGTATGGGATCCCAAGACCTAAGGCCCCAGCCTTTGCTCTTTGTTTTAAACACTTCTAGACGGACTTTTAAACCAGCTTGAGACATTCTATTTCGGCAATTAGGAGGGCACGAACAGCTCAGACTGCACTCATGTATTAGAGACTTGTAATTCATTAGCACTCCAAGTGAACTATAAGGAATATAGCCTCCATTTTTCTGAATACAAGGGCAATTCAAGTCACCCGGTTGGCAGCCACCAAGGCAATGACAGCCTGAAGTAGGTTTATGTGCAGGAAAAGGCTTTGCATATTTGAGACTTGGAATGTATGTAAAATAAGCAGGTCCCTTTTCATCATCAACATCATTTACCAGAGAAACAGGCTGACTTTCAGCCCCTGAAGTCAGGTCTGGTAGGATAACCCCAGCTCTTGAAGTAACTCCATCCTTCCACTGCTGAATTGATTTCCACAAGGTAAATGCAGCAGGCTGACCAGGTAACCTGACCAATTTGTACTTGAAAACACTGCAGCCAGACTTATTTTTCTCTGACCATGACTCTTGGATTTTATAAAGGCCATCATAAACATATATTTTACCCGTTGAACCATTAATATCTTTCAAACCTCGAATCACCCTTACCTCATTGCCACGATGGACACTCTTTTCCATAGCAAGATTGCCCCTTTCAAGCTTCTGATCAAACATCTGCCCATCTCTCCTCTGAACTCCACCCTGGCCGCTGTATATCAACACATCTCCATCATCACCATCATCATCATATCCTCCAGATGAAACAATACTTACTGCCACAGGTTCTTCATCCATGGTAACTTTCACACTCATATAATCAATCCCTGCCATACTTGGAGCATGCAGTCCAACCAAGCACAATTCCATCCTAAAAAAGAAAATATCCCCGACTTCAACTCCAGGGACGTGCCCAGTCCTTTTTGCGATATTTGTGCGAATCCCTTTATTAGTCATCAAAGTCGTACCTGCCCTCAAGTCGGGACGCCTTGCAGCCCCTGGAGCTGGATCTTTTGTTTCTTCAATTCGGGTTAGTGTTCTACGAAGCAGATCATAAATCAATAGTATACACTGAACTAGCTCCCTGTCACCAGAATTTTTCCTATTGGTATCCAGCTCTGACAGTCTAAATGATGTGAGGAGCTTAGCAGCCTCCGCATCAACATCGACCTCTGGGGAGGAATCAAATAATTGATCTCTCCTTGTCTTCTTTGGTGGTCTACCTCTTCGCTTGCCCCTACCACTGCCTTCTTCTGCAGCAATGCTAAAGCCACTCATATACTGGTCACTCTGATTCTGAGAATCACTATAACCATCATCTTCAGTGACTATACCTTGAGACCCACGGCTCTTGTTGCTCCTCCTTGTCCTCCCTGCATCCCCGTTAACTGACACAGATTGCGGCGTTCTAAATGAATTCAACGGAACAGGAGATGGTATTGCATTACCGAAACCAAAAGCCACGGGTTGATTTGGTACTCCAGATGGGTTTTGGTGATTAGCATGAGACCCATTTGAAACCGAGAATGGATACAATGGTGCAACCCCAGGAGGGAAAGGTCCAGCTGGAGGAACACAAACAAAAGGTGTAGCTTGGGTATTTGAAGCAGGACTCATGCCGGGAGCCGAAGGAAACATTGGGACAAGACATCTTAGAGGTCTTACATCCAACACCCTAGACTTATCAACAGACCCAGATGGAGGAACAGACTCAGAACCTAAACCTTGCTCCATGAAACTATTTCAGATATTAAACCACCAAAATGCTGAAATTTTAATATTCCTCTCTATTGAATACATCGCCAAAAAGAAAGAAATACGAAGTCACCGAAAATAAATTAATTAAAGAAGAAAAATAGTCTCTCACATGATGCAATTAACCAAAATCCCATGCAACAAAAAGACATTTTCCAAAGTCCTCAAAGGCGCAAACCTAAGCCCAATCACGGACACAACAGTAATCCTGCACATGCAGAGAGAGAAACATGACCAAAACATCTATAGAGACTAAAATCCCCATGAAATGAACAGAGAAGCCCCAACTTTCTTAAGCCCTAAAAACCCAGTAGCACAAACAACAAAAGATGATTTTGAAATTTACATGCAAAACAGCAACTTTTGAAAACCGAATCCAAGATTAAAGATATAAAAAGGCGTTCCGCGAGATCATAATTGTTTAGTGATTTAAAAAGGTATGATTAAAAAAAGAAGCTTCAAAGATATGATTTTTGTAAAATGAAATGAGATGGGGGGAAAGTTGGTAAACAAGAGTCTTTGTTTTTTCTTTTACAGATCGAAGTTAAAAGGTAGTAGAACAAGGAGTGGAGATCTTAAAGTGGAGAATAAGAATTTTACCTGAGGTTTTGGAGAGCTCAGAGGAGAGACGTCCGAAGGAAAACGGGACACTGTACGAAATGAGTACTTTAGCACACAGTCACTTGTAAAAGGGATTGATGGGCAGACCCTCAAAGGGCTTTATGTATCTCTCTCTCCTCTCTCACTCTCTCTCTCTTTTCTTTTTCTTGTTCTTTTTCTCTTTTAGTCTTTTAATTGCTACTATTGTATTTGTACAACGCGGATCATCGCAGGCGTCTCTGCGATTTCGATCTGACAAAATGCTACTCGCGTCTTTTACGAACGGTGGGCAGAGAAAACATGAAATTGGACCGGTTAACTACAAAGATTTGGCAAGTTTTCTTTTGAATTTGGTTTTAGTTTTTTTATTATCTATTTACTAAGACATGAGATCTTGAAACAACTATGGTAAGAAATAATGGCATAGTTAGAAGAGCGATCATTGGCGAAGGTGGACAGGATGGAGTTAGGAGCGATAATTGGCGAAGGTGGACAGGACGGAGATAGGAGCGATRATTGGCGAAGACGGGCAGGACGGAGTTAGGAACGGTGATTGACGAAGGTGGACAGAATGGAGTTAAGAGGTTGCAAAAACGAGTAAGGAAGAAGTGGCGGAGCGATAGTTACCCTCTCAACGTTTTTTTCAAAATGTTATGAGATTAATATTTTTCTATAAAATTTTTTCTATCAAAAGTATTGTTTTATCTTCAATATTTTTTCATTTATTCTCACCTTCTCAAAATCAAAATTCTAGCTCCGTCCTTGGAGACGACAATTGCCATCCCAACATTTTTTTTAAAATGTCATGGAATTAATATTTTTTAAATTTATATAGACCTCAAAAATGTACTATCTTGCCATCCAAAAACTAAAATTCTGACTCCATCCTTAATAATAAATATTATTTATTAAATAATAAATGAATAAAAATATGGATATACTAACATATTATTAGTTTGAGCGATATATAATAGTCATTTTTTATTTACAATTAAATATTTTAACTTGAAATCAATATTTAAAAGAACATTTTATTATATGTACAAGTTACTTTAGCAAAGAAGAACGGTTGACTATATATATAAGTTATTTTACTTTAGGAGTTATTAATGAAAATGTGTTTTTGAAACTCTTTTTTTTTAAATTAAAGAAGTAGTTATTGAAATTTAGATTTAAAAAAATGTTAATTTTCTTGGTGTGGACATTTACTCTGTGGTAAACCTAAATTAAAAATATCAACATTTAATTAAGATGATTGGCGTAATATATCTTTTATGTCACAACAATAAAAGTTCTCAAATAAATTAATTATAATAAAATAATATAAATTTTCGTATTGCATATATAATTATAGTCTATTTTCGTAAAGAAGATGCTTTCAATTGCTAAATTTTTAATAATTATAATACAATATTTATAAATTAATATTTGATAAATTAATAATATTTATTAAATAATAATTTGTTCTATCCAAATTGGGCGAATGAGCTAAATTAATAAGTTTAATACAATAATCCGATCTGAATCCGTTAATCTCATTCCTATCAATTAATATTTAACTAAAATTATATATTATACCTTCCTAAGCTGCACTGTTAGCTGGATTCCCAACTTTATTTTCACACGGATAATTTAATAAATAGTTTTATATTCATTTTATTAATGGTCAAATAAGCATGCATTAATTATAATTGTGAATCAAATAAATAAGGACGGTTTATATTTTTTTATAAGAGTCATATGTGAACAGTAAATACGTTTAATAAATTAATAAAATATGAATGAATTAATTAATTAATACTCCTTTAAATTAATAAAAATTAAACTTCACACGATCCTAAGATCATTGATTTAGAGATGTTTTATTATATCTTCATTTTAAATAAATTTATGAATATAATTAAGATTGATATTATACACGAGTTTTATACAAGCACAATTAAATGTCAATGTAAACAGGAGTAGAGGAAAAAAGTAAATAAGAATCAAAAGGAGTACTCTACTSTCCTCAATATCGACATTTATTATATTACCAATTGAAAGGAGAAAAACTTGAATTAGTGACAGGATTGTCGGGTTTCTTTAATTTAAAAAAAAATTAGTAATTAGTAGATATTATAAAAAAAGTAAATAAAAAATTAGTAGATAGTGTGTAAAAAATAAATAAAGATCATTCTCTTTAACTTTAAATTTTAATAAGAAATTTTATCGGGTTAAGCGAGTCAAACTTATCAAAATCAATCTCAATTTGAATGGACTAAAATCATTGATTGTTATACTCTTAATTTTCTTTTCTCCCTATACAAAACCAAAAATAAGGTTAAAAAAGGAAAAAAAAAAAAAAAAAAAAAGAAGGAAAGAAAGAGGAAGAATCTGTCGTCCACTTCCCAACTCCCCAATCAAACTACTTGCAGAAATTAAATCCACTATTATTTAACAAATTATGTACAGAAAGACCTAGAAGAAGTCGTCGGTAAATTAAGAGGTGCTGCGCAGCCCCTTCTTTCRTGTTGGATGCTGACAGCTATGAGACCCCTCTTTTGTTTTTTTGTCTTCCCCAAATTGGTTCAATCCAGTTATAAATTTGATGCAATGGTTTGTTTCTTCTTCTCCAGTTGATATCTTAATTTCTTATTTAATTTTTATTTGTGTTTCTTCCTTGTTCGGAAAGGTTCGTGCTTTGATGGCACATCTCTACTTATCCTCAGAGGTAGAGCCGAGGTACAATGCAATAGAGTGAGCAAATGGGCAACACGGATACAGTGACATGACAATTCTGGCGTCCACGCTTCGCGACGGTTCTCTTCTAAGCTTCGATGATAATATCAGCATCAAATTGGGTATCACTGTTGCAGTTTCCTTACTCTTTTGGTGCTGCTTATCCAAAATCGAATTGACAATTAGTTGAAGCTAAAACAATGCTAATACGGACAAAAGGAACCATTATYTCATCATTTGATATCAKATATTCATATTAAGCGAAACTCGAAAACGATATACACCGTACTATAATAAGGCTGCGGCCAACTAATTMTTACAGGCAGTCGCAGTACAACTAGAATTGTAGTCATCTAAATTAATGGAAGAAGAAAGAAGAAACATTCTACTACTTACCTGCTTTACGGCTATCSTCAAACTTACCGGAAACCGAGGTTTCTGGGTAAGACGGACCCACTTTCAGATGTCATTTCCTTCAAAAATATATCAAATCCATTTCATTTCTCAGTAGTCAATTACATCACATTGGCGCGGAAGGGGGCCCCTGTTTGAGGTAAACTAATCCTTAATCCAAGTTATCTATCTCCTTCTTGTGTTTGAAGCAGCGGGATCGTTCTCTCCTGCTCCGTGTTTGGTTGGATCATCATATCATATATGCATACTTTTTCTTTCTTCCAAAAGGAGGGCGGAGAAATCTGAAGGCCCCAATTCTGATACTCTTCTGCTTACGTCGAAGCAACGGTAGAGAAGAACCTCTTTTCCTTGTCATCACACTTCACGCAACTACTCTTTCTTTTGCAGTATAAATTTCTCTCGCAATCTCTTGGATTGCAGACAAAAACATAAGTCACCTGAAGTCAGTGATGATATAATAATCGAACTGCCTCAGTGTTGTTTGTAGTTCTGCTTTCACCTTGTACGCATAAAGTACCCAGCTTTTTTGCTTCTTTCATAACTTCTCCCTGAAATTTCTCCTTTCCCGTCGCAGAGTTGCACATTGATTTCTAAGTGCAGCCAGAAGGAGACATCTTCCGCCTGCTCTTTTTGCTGGTAAATGTTTCATCAGCAGATCAATACTTCCATGCATTTTTAATTGTTTTTTTTAAAATTTCCTTATGTTTAGTTTCCATCATGGCTTTGTGGTATGCTTAATTTTTTTGTGGGACTATTCTAATTCTTGCATTGATTCTTTGATACTGGGACTACCCTAATTATTGCATAGGTCTGCGACGGGGACTACCCTTGCACAGGGACGTTGTCTCCAGTGTTGTGATCATTTTTGGCAGGTTAGTCCAGTTCCAACCCTATACAGTTGTACTTATTGAGTTCCATATATTGGGAATCAAATATTTATTKAACAACATTAACTTGCGAATCTATACACCATTTAGATACCTATCCTATCTCGAGCTGATTTCACTGAGATATAACTTATTCTCATACATGTATCTCAAATCCAAATAGTTRTTTAGCCCACAGCATTTTGCGGCTCTCTTTCCCTCTGCTTATCCTACTTCAGTAGGAGAAAGCTTTTTTTTTTTTGTATAAGTCATCAGGCCTACTGGAAAGGTCCAGTTTTGGGGGAATAAAGGACCTTTTCTTCTTCTTTTGAGTTTGGCTTCTTAGAATTCCAATGGTTACATAATTGTAACTGATTAAGCTACCACTTTTTAACAGCGGTTATCTACTCAAAATTGGTGACGTGCAAGATATGTCAAGCATTCCATCTTTTGCCAATAATAGGATTGCTGCTCAGATTCATTTTCTTTCGTTTCCTTTTTCTATTTTTTGCATGTTTCCATCCTTGGTCCTTATTGGCATGCTCATCAGTTCTTATTGTTGCAAGGTCTACTAATTGTATTGGTCTTAGTGAAATTCAGTGTCTTAATACTTCAWTTTGTTACTAACCTTAGCTTTATTTGTTATTAACCCAATCTTTAATGAAATAGCTTATCATTTAACCCTTAAATAGGTGCTGAAGTGTTGCATGTGGTGTTGGAGAAAATGAGATCAAGTCGTGCCCAACCGAGCATTCTGCTTTTCTTCTTAGTTGGTTCATGCATTCTGTATCAATGTAATGCTTGGGCAAATGATGCAAACCAAACAACATGGCTGTTTGTAAATGCTTCTGAAGCATCAGGAAGAAAAATACCAGAAACTCTTTTTGGCATATTCTTTGAGGTGAGTTGGCTGCCTCAAATATATACAGTTTCTCCAGTTCAATCAAAAGGTCTGTCCCTTCGCCAGTTTGGTCTTTTGGTTCACAAGAGTAACACAAATTATCTGTCTTTTGTCAGCTATTTACTTTTGTTTTATGTCAAATGCCCCCTAATGCTTCCCATATCCAGCCATATCAAATGCACAAGTAGACTTCTCTTAGAACAACATTATGACTAAACATGCCCGAGGAAAATGAATTCTAGACCTCTGGTGTTGAGTAATTACTTATATCCTTCTCTTCAGCTTCTGTGCACTACTTTGTTCATGGGCTATGGTGTCTTTATATCAGTGGTTTTTAAAAAAAATTTTCCTTCTTTTGAAGGTTTTAAGTTTAGTTTTGAAAAGAAGCAGCTATCTTTTTTTTTTTTTTTTTTTTGGGGTCAAATGTTATAATGATCCCCTGAAACCATATATAGGAGATCAACCATGCTGGTGCCGGTGGATTATGGGCGGAGCTCGTAAGCAACAGAGGTTAGTTCCACATTTTACAAATTGCTCTTAATAAATCAGGGATACAATGGAATAAAATTCAGTACTTGTTTAGATCTCTTTTGTTTTAGGAGCATATAAAACTATCAATTTCACCTTTCTTGATGCTGAAAAGGACCACAATTTATTTCGTCCAAATACATTAAACTTATATTCGGAGTTAAGGGACATGCTGTTAACCAATTTGTACTAAATAACGAGCTAGCGAATCCAGTTCTGTCTCTCTAAATCCTTGAAGGAGGGACATGCTGCTCTAATATGGGCCAAGAAATGTGCTTGTCTAGAATATTGCTTCTATATTGCTAATAGCTTCTTCTTCTATTCACCTTTCTTACAACAGTCATTACTTCTAGAACTACCCCGTTTAGTGTATCTATCAATTACATTGGCATTTTRTCAATTTATCAGGCGTATGGTGGCCTGACCTTACAGTACAAAGAAAACCTTTAATTTTTGTTGCTTTTGTATTTTGTTCTTTCTGAATATATTCATCCTTGTGAAGAGTTGAACTTTCCCTTTCTCTCTCTCTCTCTCTCGAAGGAGAGGAAAAAAAAAAAAAAAAAAAAGGAGGGAAAGAAAACAAAGGAAGAGTCCCATTATTGAACTTGCAAATTCTAAAAGCTGTTTATGTTGTAGATAGTTATTGAGCTGCTGACCAATTTGTGTCCATGGAATTCAAACTGTTGGAACATCTTTTACGTTCGCTCCTTTATATCCTCTGTTCTCATTAAGGAAAGATCAGCAATACTGTAGATTCTTGAATATCAATCTACTGAAATTTTTTTAATTATTTTGACAAGAATTTCACGTTTTCTCTATTTTACAGTTTATTCTGTTTGAGACACTCTAGAGTATCTAATGTTCACGATTGCTTCCAAAAATCAAATATCAGGTTTTGAAGCTGGGGGCCCCAACACTCCTTCAAACATTGACCCTTGGTCTGTTTTGGGGGATGAATCATCTTTAATTGTGTCAACAGATCGTTCATCATGCTTTGAGCGAAATAAAATTGCACTCCGAATGGAGGTGCTTTGTGATGACGGAGGATCCAATGCATGTCCAGTAGGAGGAGTCGGCGTTTCCAATCCTGGATATTGGGGAATGGTAATTAATTACCACATTTTCTATCTCCTGCACTTGAAGTATGCTGTAAGGGTATCTCTGTTTTCCGTGCAATTTCTCTCAAAGGAAATTTGAATACYGGATTTTCCATGCTAATATTCACCTTCTGACATTCTCAAAGATCATTTCTAACTGTTTTATGCGTAAATGTGAGCCTTCTTAATTTAGTGAGAGAAAAAGTTCTTCCATACTGTTTACTCTCAGATCTACTTATTCTGGAACTTGATTCGAAGCAAAATTAGTCTACAACTTGGTTCAAGAAAAACTTTAGCATGAATTGTAAAACATGTATTACGAGATATAAATCCAAATATGTGTTTGTTACTTCCATATTTATATCTTAAAGCAAAACTGACAAATCTAAAGATTCACCTTCTCTGAGTCCTTCACGTAGTTTGTGGACGGCAGTTGCATGGCATGCAAGCTGTAGTCTTTTTCACTTTTCGAAGGTTTAATTACTTATGCAGCCTATAGTACTCATTAACTTAAACATGCTTAATGGCATTGCTAATATACTTTATCTGTAAGAATATCCTAGGATTAGGATTTGATGATCTTAGAAAGCATTTCCCTCTATTTTACTCATGGAGACTGCAGTCCCTGGTTCTGGGCCTTGCCTCACAGAGCATCTGATTACCAATCAACAATATGTGCAGGCTTAGCAAACCTTGGCATRCACATGAACTTGTGTGTGTATATACACGTGTATCTGTTATTTTAAGGGAATAGTGAAAGGGAGTATAAAAGATGAGAAACAGTGTTAGACCTAGGAATTGGAAGTTGGGAGGGAAAAATACATGGAGYTACAGAATAAGGATCAGAATTGAAGTGTTCCTGCATAAATTTCTAGTTGAATTTTGACAAAGACATCCCTGAAAGAGTATACATTTATAATGGGATTTTAGAAGCTTGAAGGGGGCAACTCCCTCCACCCAAGTTCTGCCACTTATTAGGAATTTCCATAAGCATGCTTAATCGTCTAGTAGTTTATAAGTAATTGTTCCTTTCAAGTTGAGGTTTTGCCATGAATATTCATGATTAAACTACTTRAAATATATTTGGATTCTGAATTTTGGATGCATTCTGTTATTCTCGCATGGCTCTTGCTGATTTTCTATGCTGTTGTTGCTAGTTGGGTAATATCTTCCTCATATTGTCCACTAATATTCTCTTTTTTTTTTTTTTTTTGCCTTCTGTTTTCTTGTAGAATATCGAACAAGGAAAGACCTATAAAGTGGTTCTGTTTGTTCGTTCTCTTGGTTCAATTAACATATCTGTGTCATTGACCAGGTCAAATGGATTGGAGACTCTGGCTAGTGCTAACATAATGTGAGCATCGTTGGTGCATACATGAAGCTTTCTAGTTATATATTCTACGGATAAAAAACTGTCTAGTTTTGCATTATCATTTTTATTTGTTGTCTCGTTGCAGTGCTACTGATGTGTTAAACTGGACAAAGATGGAAGTTCTGTTGGAAGCAAGAACTGGTGATCCTAAGTCAAGATTGCAACTCACGACTAGCAGAAAAGGGGTCATATGGTTTGATCAAGTATCTGTTATGCCTTTGGACACGTACAAGGTTTGTTTTTAGTAGTATTCATTAGAGTTCCTTTGAGTCTGACAACTGAAAGATTTCTCTGCACTATGCTCTGGAGATACATAGGTACAGTTGCAGTATGATTTTTATACAGATAATAATAAATATTTGAAGTGCCAAAGTTACCTTTCTGGAACCCCTGATGCATGATGTCTTGTTACAGTAACTTGCTATTTAGCTTATTGACCATTTAATGAAGCGCTATTCCAGGTTTGATGTCTTGGTCTAGGATTTGTYTTAGCTGCGAAAGAAGCCTTTTCCTGCAGGATTTATTTTGCTCTTCCTCGTACTGCATTGGAAGTTATCCCTCTCTATCTCATTCTAATTTTTGCTCTGTCCTTCTTTGCGAGTTGTATTTTTGGTTGTAGGGTTAATCCGGTTGTCATGCTAAATGCTTTTATTCATTTAAGCTTAATATCCACTATAGTGGCTTTAAACACGTTAAATCATTCTATATCTTACTAAACATCTTGGGTCTTCAATGAGTACTATTTACCTTACATAATTTCAGTCCTTAAGAAAGAAGCTTTTGCACAGGGACATGGTTTCCGAAATGATCTTTTCAGCATGCTTCAAGAACTAAGACCCGGATTTATAAGATTTCCAGGTATTTCCAAATTTTGCTATTCTGTGGATTTTGCATCTTCTCCTCTCCATTTAGCATTACATGGGTGGATTCTATGGGTTAGAAGATACTGGATAGATGAAACAAGATCATAAACAAACAAACCYTATCAAAGAGGATAATTCTCAGTCAGAAATAGCTYATCAGAGGCAAAAACTCATGAAGTTGCATAATTCTGAAGACAGATAAAATGGGATGGTCGGAACATATAAAATGCTTGCATTTCTGTGCTTCTAATGAGAAAAGYTAATTCAAAGGAAGAGGTTATACTTTGGTTAGGATATGGTTGGAGGATATAAAATGCTTGTATAGCCCAGCAGGTTTAAGGATTATACTTTTGGTCAGGGGCCTTGGAGAAGTCTTCTTATAGAAGTCTTCTGTAAGTTCCTTAAATTTCACAAATAAGAGTTGACATTGTTTATATAGAACTTGTAATATCATTATAAAATCATTTAGATATCTTTTTGAAGTTATCAATCTATTTTACAGAGCATAAAAAGATAACATGACTTGATTCTCTGTTAACTAGAAGATTGATCAGTCAAATGCTACAAAAGCTAATCTGCTTTATCTGATTTAGTATGATGGTTTTGCTTCATCCAGATGATCCCTTCAGATTTGGCCATCATCATGAAGAAGTGATATTAGTCAGGCATATGTCGCTAAACTGGAGTATAAGGATGACATTTTTATTACACTTTGATAAACTAAATTTTCTAGGAGGATTTCCTAATGGTTAGAGCTCTGATACTGTACTACATAGCATTGTATATATAATTTGCAGTTGGTCATGGGGACTTTGTAAAGGTTGAAACATAGTCTAAGAAATTCTAATTGAGTTATATTTCTCCAGAGATATATTTCTGTGGATAACTAAGCTCTGCAAAATATGTATTGAAATCCATTAACTAGAAAATATTGGATAGAATACCGTAGATCGTATCACTGAATCCTTACAGTTGTTGGATTTAGTAAAGCAATCAATGTTTTAAAATATATTTGTAGGTGGCTGTTTTGTTGAAGGTGACTGGCTACGAAATGCATTTCGCTGGAAAGAAACTGTTGGGCCGTGGGAAGAAAGGCCTGGGCATTTTGGTGATGTATGGAAATATTGGACTGATGATGGACTAGGCCATTTTGAATTTCTCCAGGTAAGTTCTAATGCTTCAGTGTAGTCATAGCCTAGTTCGSCCATGCTTTATTATGAAGAATTTTCAAAAGTTTTTGGTTCCTTTCTGTATTTTCTCTCTTTTCTTTGCTTCATATATTGTTTTTCCCTCTTGTGCAGCTTGCTGAGGACCTTGGTACAGTCCCAGTATGGGTTTTCAATAACGGTACATTTGGAATTTCTTTTAGGGGCCCTGTTTGTTGTCCCATGTTGTGGTGCTTGCTTTTCTGTTCATTTCCTTCTTTTTGTAATACATCTTTCATCCCCCAATAATTCTTAGGTGTCAGCCATAATGATGAAGTGGACACATCTAGCGTGTTTCCATTTGTGCAAGTAAGTTTCTTGGTATTTTTGTTGGATGTTTGGATATTGATTTATGAAGCAAATCAAGCACTGCAATGGCATAAACATCTTGAAAATAATTGATAGGTGTCTCGTGTATGAGTTCTGAAATTATTTGAAACAATTCTGAGTGCAGTGACAATTAGTTAAATGTGATGTCCGTTTTTAACTGCTCAGATCAGCATGTTTATCAGTAGTGAATTTTAACCATTTCTTGCTCTGATCTTGGGATTACATCGTCGTCATTTGAATGAGAATTTTTATTGCAATGTGGTGACAAACTTAAAGAACAAGTACAATCGTTTTAAACATGAAAATTAGTACTTTCTCCTGGAATTGGACYATGTAATCATGTTATGTATGTAGGTTTTGCTTTTGAAACAGGGAAGGATCTTTTTATGTTCTATGCTTTCAATTAAAAGTGAATCACTATGTTATACTGTTCAATCTGTGAAGATTAGGCACTATATACATCAAGCGCAACTATGGCTGTAAAATGGAAATCTTATATTGACACTTCCGCTTCTGTTTTACTCTAGAAGTCATTCCTCATGATTCTCTGCAGTAGTATTTGACTCGTTCATTTTTCTTATTATAGGAAATTTTAGATGGTCTAGAATTTGCGAGGGGTGATGCTGAATCCAAATGGGGTTCTGTCAGAGCTGCAATGGGACACCCTGAGCCCTTTGATTTGAGATACGTTGCAATTGGAAATGAGGACTGTGGGAAGAAAAATTACCGYGGTAAGGCATTTTAAATTGAGCAACCCTTCTGCTCTTCTTCAGTTGCTGGTGCTGGGGGATAAAGGATTTCATGATTTACTTTTATTTGCTATTTAAATAAAAAGTAGCATGGTAGCCTGATTTAATTGTGAATTCCTTGTGAAAAAGGTCAGGCATATTGATTTTACAGGTAAAGGCAAATGATCTGTCAACATCGTTACCTAATTTGGATGAAGTGAACAGAAATTATAGATTGTTTGGGCTAATGGAGGAAAAAATAGCAAACATGTTATTTGTAGTCCTGTATCTCATGGCGAGCATTCCAGATCAGCTATAGCAGTGATGAGAGCTCTTATTTTCTTAAAATCACACCATAATTTCCCATCCTATTTCTCCTTGTGATACTTGTTGATTTAAGGTGTGATCCAAGTCCCAGATGATCATGTTTAACTACTCCTCCTTTTCATGTGAGGTTTGAGCTCAAGTAGGAAAAAGGTGCATCACTGGGAAAAAAAAAAAAAAATTATTATTAATCTCTGATGATACTAAGTTCTTAGTGAGAGTAGGAAAATATGAAATTGAACAGATGTTTCTATTCAAAATTATGATGTGATTTTTTAACTTTGTTATATTGTGGCATCATTGTGTGTTATCTAAATAAAAATATATTCACTTATACCTTGATCTCCAAAATAAGATTTGTGTAAAGTTCTACTGCCTCATTTTCCAGGAAATTACCTGAAATTCTATTCTGCTATAAAACGTGCCTATCCTGATATCAAGATAATCTCAAACTGTGATGGATCGGATGTACCTTTAGATCATCCTGCAGATTTGTATGATTATCATGTAAGAACCTCGTGTCGTTTTTCTTTAAAATATGTTGTGAGGATATGCCTTGACAGTTCATTATATAGCAAAACTATACATCTGACTCTGTGTTTCTATGATCAGAGATATGACAATGCAAAAGTTATTTTTTCTTTGGCTCACAAGTTTGATCGTAGCTCACGTGCTGGTCCAAAGGTGTGGAGAGTTTCTTTTTACGATATGTAAGTTGGTGTGGAGGATTCGTCCTAAAATCTACTGGATGATATGCAGGCTTTTGTAAGTGAGTATGCTGTGACTGGAAATGATGCTGGTACGGGTAGTCTGTTATCAGCACTGGCTGAAGCTGGTTTCCTTATCGGCCTGGAAAGGAACAGGTATTTTACATTTTCGAGGGACCAGCTTGCTTACATAGGATGCAAATGTCTTTGTATGAATCCTTTAGCCTTTCATAATTATCAGAACTTTTCAAGCAAACTAAAGAAACAGTTKTTAATCTGTTACCAGTCAATAAGTTCTTGAACATTCCTAGTGATTGCATGAAAACCATCGGAGAATGAWGCTATAGTACCAGACTAAATATACTCTCTATCTAAATCTTTGTCGTAGTTGTGAATGATTTTGTTATGGTGATTCGACATCAAAATTTGGTGAAATCAGTAAGTTTGCTAAAGGTTCAACAAAAAAATTGTACCTCAAGAATGCCCAAGATATGTAYGCTATGGAATGCATCAGTCTGTGCTAGTGTTTTGAGCCTTCTGATTACGATGTTACTRCTGCTATTGCCACTCTTTCGGTTGACAAGGACTTCTACTTGATGGATGCAGCGACATAGTAGAAATGGCAAGTTATGCCCCTTTGTTCGTGAATACCAATGACAGAAGGTGAATTTGATTTCTCACACTATGAACCAAATTTTGTAATAGGAGTGTGTCCTAAGTGAAATATTATTTTCATTTAGGTGGAACCCAGATGCAATTGTCTTTGACTCTTCACGGCTGTATGGCACTCCTAGTTACTGGATGCAGCACTTCTTTAGAGAGTCCAATGGTGCAACCCTTCTCAATTCTWYGCTCCAAGCTAATCCTTCAAGTTCACTYATTGCATCTGCTATTACTTGGAAAAATTCAATGGATAACAAGAACTACTTGAGAGTAAAGGTACAAGTATTCTCTCCCTCTGAACCAAAACGTATTATAATATTGAGTGTGACTAATATTTGAACAAAGTTTGACGGTAGAGTTCTCTTAGAAATTATTCTTCATCCTTAAAATTGAGCTTCTGAACCACAATTTTTGCTTATTACAATTGTAACTTAATGAAAACACATTCACTTTTCTTTCATATAGGTTTCTGTATCATTTGCCGACTACTATTGCAAATAATTGAGAACACATTGTTAGGAATCCCCTTCCTTTCATACAATATCTGTATGAATAATTGAGAACACATTTGAGCTTCATGATATCTGTTTTAATGCGATATCTAGCCTAGGTGGGTGAAATTCTTTGAGGATTTCCTGTAGCATACCAATGGCATCTTGTGATAGTTCTTTGCTTTTCCAGGCTTCTATGCATAATCTCCTGCCATATCTGGGGCTAGTTATATCATGTATTACATAGGGGAAATTAAGCATATGGCAGATAGCATGAAGCTGGACTAGAGATTTGAAATTTTGCATGTCAATAAAGTTGTATCAATGATTATTTATGCAATCTCCGTTCTTCAAATAAAATTTTCTTGTCTCTGCTAAATACGAAAGCACTGACAAGAACTTGCCTTTCTATCTCCAATGTTTTCCTGAATATTATCTTTCCTCTTCTCCATTTTCGTTAATGCGTTACAATTAGATCTGCTAATACCATATCCAGGTAGTGAACTTTGGGAGCAACAACGTGACTCTTAAAATTTCCATTAGTGGACTGGAGCAGAACTCACTACAGTTGCTTGGATCCACAAGGACAGTACTAACATCTGGTAATCTGATGGATGAGAATTCATTCAAAGAACCGAAGAAGGTAATGGTGCCGTCTTTGAACTTCAGATGCACCTGGATGAATTTATGAATAWGCGTCCTCCTTTGTCTTGAGAACTGCATTACTGTTATCCTAGTATTAGCTTTTCTGGTCATCGTAAATGTCTTGCATGAGTTACCATATGTTTAGTACCCTGTTTGAGTAAACACTCATCTGATGGCAGTGATGTTCTCAAATCCACGGCTTTCGGATTTTAATTTCTGYTCCTGAGAGTATAAGRGGGTCTTCAAGTTTYTGTTCAGAAACTCGTCTTGCATAATTGTAACCTTTTTTTAATGGATCTCCACTTTACTGACAGTGGAATTTAAAATTGCTCATGCCAAAAGTTGCCCTGTGATGTGCAGGTAGTGCCAGTCAAAACCTTAATGGAAAGTGTTGGCAAGGACATGGATGTTGTACTCTCTCCCCATTCGTTCACTTCATTTGATTTGTTAAGAAAAACGGATGATATCCTGATAGAAGGATCTGATCCTTCTGTCCAGAGATCTTCTTTGTAAGAACACGCCGGGAATCAAGTCGGGAAATAAACTTGTACTTGTGTCTCAATAATCCAAAACTCTAATATCAATATATTATATTTCTGGTATCATGAGCTCTTTTTGTTCCGGATTTTGGTATACRTAACTTGACGAGTTCAATTGATACTGGTAATGAAAACGAATGACCAGAAAGAAGACATTCCTAGTGTAGGTCAGCAAGGAGCAAGGCCAAGCAAGACATATACTGACATTTTTCATTGGCTAGCAATTACATGCATTTGAACCGATCCTGGGATGGATTATATAAGGAAACCAAAATTGATGAAGCTGTTTATCTATGAATTAATATATGTTTCCCATTGGGGTGATTGTCCGCACACAAAAGTTTCTCTCTCTCTCTCTCTCTCAAGAATTCATTACTCTCCGACTTTAGTGGTGCTATCGGATATGTTTGTTGGTGTTTGCATGTAACTCTCGCAACTGGCAAGAGGTCTGCGTATATAAAGGTATCGAATTCATTACTGTTTCCCTTTTTCCCTCTTAATGCATGATTAGCATCGATGAGGGGAAGAAGAGTTTCTCGTATTTCTTGATTGCTCTGCACAGATTTTGTTGTTCATTTTAATTCCATCTCTTCACTCTATAAACGACATCATCATATAGAGTGGAGAGATCACACAGACAACMAACATGCGCGGCATCCGACGCGATCATCTTTTGGTTACCTCTTTTCTTATCCTTTTCTTTATTTTAAGCGGTCAAGGTACGTTGATTCGGAATGCAGACGCCATTGGTGATGACACAGAGGTATTGTATTATATGTTTACTGTTATCTTCTCCTCCATGCAATCTGATTTTAAGTTTGAACAGCAGATATACATCGTGTATCTGGGGCATAAACCACACGATGACCATGAGCTCATAACAAATTCATATCATAACCTGCTCGCTCAAGTTTTTGGGAGGTACTTAACCTATGTAYAAGATTTATTTACGATAATAAATGGATCCAACAGACTGTTAATTTATGATCAATTCACATGCTCGATCATGCAGCAACGAAGAAGCTAAAGAGTCAATGCTCTACAGTTACAGATACAGCTTCTCTGGATTCTCAGCCAAGCTAACCGAGGATCAGGCCAAAATAATTGCTGGTGCAATACCTTTATTTTGTATAATTTTAAAAACTCCGCTGTTGGCCGGAATTTTTCTCTTTTGAATGTATACTCGAACAAACTTTTCCCTTCATATTTGTATTCTGATACCATATCTATGGAACAGAACTACCTGGTGTTGTTAAAGTAATGAAAAATAACGTTCACATMTTGAAGACCACGAGAAGTTGGGACTTCTTGAATCTGTCTCCTCATGACATTCATAATCACAAGAAGAATAACCTTCTTCAGAGTGGCAAAATGGGGGACGGTATCATCATAGGTATTATTGATTCAGGTGAGTCATTCGCGAGGTGGGTGCTTTGCATCGATTAATTCTGTGGCTTCTTATCTTTTTCTTAACAAAAGAATTATTGAGCATGTAGCATGCATTCACGCCTATACATGTAGGCATTTGGTCGAATAATTCCAGAGCTTTTAGCGATGAAGGACTCGGTCCTATCCCGTCACGCTGGAAAGGCATTTGCAAATCCGAGGGCCAATTTGATGCCACAGTTCACTGCAATAGAAAGGTTATAGGAGCCCGTTGGTTCGCAGAAGGATATCAGACAATGTGGGAATCTATTTTAAACCTGACAGATAATGAAATGGATGACTTGTCTCCCGTTGATTATGAAGGGCATGGTACTCACACAGCAAGTACTGCCGCCGGTTCATTTGTCAGTAATGTTAGCTACTACGACCTTAATCTTGGAGGAACATTTAGAGGAGGCGCGCCTAAAGCTCGAATAGCCGTCTACAAGGCATGTTGGCATTTTTCGGGTGCACAACACTGCTTTGATTCCGATATTCTGGCAGCTTTTGATGCTGCTTTCCGTGATGGAGTTGATGTTATATCAACTTCTCTCGGAGGTCAAATTCTTCCCATTCCTTCAGATGTTGAAAAGGAACACAATGGTATTGCTTTGGGCTCTTTGCATGCTGTCGCTCACGGCATAACTGTTGTGGCTGCAGCAGGAAACGGCGGACCTACAACTCAAACTGTAGAAAATGTAGCACCCTGGCTCATAACTGTGGCTGCTTCTACTACAGATAGAGCATTTCCTACGCCAATCACRCTGGGAAACAATCAAACAGTAACGGTATATGCTAAGTTATTCAGTACATTTGAGTAAACTTGTTTCTGTAGAGAAATAATTAAGGATGAATGACCATTACCTTGCAAATTACGCTTGCATATGCAGGGTCGTGGATACTTTGTAGGCAAAAGGCGCCGTTTCGCGGGATTKTATGATGCGGGCCTATACGATAGKTAGAGTGCTTCAAACTGGTTATTTATAATTGTTCTTGCTGAGCTGATCATGCGCATATATATAAATKCAGCGGAATCGAAGATCTATCCCTCAATTCAACTATAGTCTCAGGGAAAGTGGTGCTTTGTTTCTTTAGAGAATTCAGGTTGAATAATACGAGCATCTACACTTTAGTAGATACGGTGGCTCAATACGGTGGTATTGGGTTATTATTAGTGATGCCCCCAATTAGCGAGACGCTCCCCGTTTTCCACAGTGACTATAGAAAATCGCAATAAGTCCAATTCCGGTCATACAAATCGATCCTCAAGCTGGAACCACTATAGCAGATTATATGTTCAGASAAAAAGGTGGGTAGGCATACATCTATACTTATCGATTCTTTTTACCTGCTCCTGTAGCCCCATGAACAATTTTATTGTTCTGTTTTGAATTGATGAGTTTTTAACTCTCGGATTTGCAAAATCTATACTAGTACTGTGATGCTGAGACAATCCAGAGTAGTTGTGGGGAAGCCGTTGTTGCCTAGAGTTGCTCGTTTCTGTTCGAGAGGGCCCAACYCCCTATCGCCAATGATTCTTAAGGTAGTGATGTCTTTGTATTATCATCAGCTATAATCATTGTGTTAGCATTTCAAACCATAATTCTTCTTCCTCCACGGGAAGCATTTAAAAAGTTGTTCTCGCAGCCAGACATAGCAGCACCTGGAGTCGATATAGTAGCAGCCACTTCAATTGCAGATCCTTTATATGACGATGGCTTCAGAATGCGATCAGGAACATCAATGGCAACGCCACATGAGGCAGGCATTGTTGCTCTTCTTAAGGGACTACACCCCGAATGGTCTCCTGCAACCATCAGATCCGCCCTCGTAACTACAGGTAATAATATTTATACTTATTAAAAAGGAAAGCACTGCTGCATGCTGACATGAATATTTATACGCATCCAGCATGGAACTCCGAAACCTATGGTTCTCCAATCTTTGCTGAGGGATCCTCTCAGCTTGCAGATCCATTCGATTATGGCGGCGGCATTGCAAACCCGAATGGGGCAGCTGATCCGGGTTTGGTTTATGATATGGACAAAACAGATAATTTCCATTATCTTTGCTCTATGGGGTACAAGAATGATGTTATCTACAATGCCACAAAGGAAAATTCACAAAAATACAACGTAGCAGAGATGCATAGAATGTGTCCCAGAAAAAAACTTCGKCCAATAGATTTGAACTTGCCTTCTATAAGTATACCAAATCTTAAAAACGTAGTTACACTCGAGAGAACTGTGACGAATGTCGGACCTGCTAATTCTGTGTATAGAGCCATTGTCAGATCTCCTCGTGGCACAAAGGTTGCTGTTAAACCTAGCGTCTTGGCGTTCAACTCCAGGACTAACAGGATCTCCTTCAATGTGACAATCTATTCCACTAGTCAAGTGAATACAGAATACAGCTTCGGAAGCCTAACATGGTCGGATGGCTGGCATTCCGTAAGAACTCCCATTTCAGTGAGAAAGCAAGCTTTTGTGTCGTATCGGTAGAGTTGATCGATCCATAATATACATACTATATGTTGCATTCTTCTACATTCAAATTTAAGATGTACTTTGTGCAACTTGTAATGCAATTAAAATGTATCTTCGAATACTACTCTTATCTTGCAATTCCTTCCATCCAAATATACAGTGAGAGGGAGAGTTTAATTGCGAACTACTTCTTCTGGAGTCAAGCTGCTTCCTTGTTATGGCCTGGAAAAAGACCCAAAAGTTGTTTCTCCAACTCGACCAAACTGGAAAAACAACGTTGGATCCACAAGTCAACAAAGCAACAAAGAATTTGAAGAATTAATGTAAGAAATATTTCGAGATGTACTCACATCTCATATTTTTGGAGCGCTTCCTTGCGTTTTGCTTTATAGATGTCATTATCTTGAGGAAGGTTGCTCAAATTATTGCCTGGAATACATAACAGAGAAAATGCAAAACCACATGGGCCATCCCAGAAGAAGAGGAAATATTAGCTTGGTGTTTTAGCTGTTATTAGGAGCCTCATCATGAAAAAAGATGAATAGCACAAGGTGGAGACGCCCGAAATTTCAAATTTTCTATAGCTGTTACACAACTTTGAATCAAAGTGAAGGTGGTAAAAGCATTTCAGCCCAAAGGTTCTAAACTTGCAAATACGCACAGTTAAAAGAGCAGATGACAGCCTTTTCTTGAATCCCTCGTCTTTCATCTTATAGAAAGTTAATCAAGAGTCAAGAAATAACACAGGAAGAGGAAYGTTCTTATAAGTCATGGAAAAAAGGAATCTTCGAAGAAAAGACCTTTTAATTTTGAAGAATATAAATTTTGCCTCTTTCTTTTGGTTGCAAGGAAGGGCCGACTCAATACAGTAGGGTGGCAAGATGTTGATTCAACAAAGACCATATAAAAACTAACTGTATAGAATATAGCTTAAAGGTGGATCGACATGTGCAGCTCCTGTCAGAAATAAATCTTACAAATAGATCAAGATAGATACACCAAAATAGAACTAGTGACATTGCAAGTTATCATTTTGGCATAAGAATTCCAGTCCTACAATGCTTCCAGCATTTCCTAGTACACTGCCTTGATTTGTTYTAAACTACTTAATCCATTATCTTCCATTTTTTCACAATGTTCTCATTAGTCTGTTGTAATCTCCCCTGATGAGTTTCTCAAGATTCTAAGTCTTTTCAAAGTTTAGGGCTATCAAATCCAATAAAATAAAAATGGTAAACTGAAACTTATCTTTAGTTTACTTCATCAATCTCTAAACCATATGTCAAGGTTGATATGCATAGCTCTGTGAATTAACTTTTATAATATAAGCAGCAGATATATCTATGAGCTCACTAATTGGAGAGAGGATCCAATGATGCATTTTCTGTTTTCTGGTCTTTATCAAGAAAGTATGGTAACCAATCTCTGTTGCCTATGATGTGAACAGCGAAGTATCAGTTAAACGATCACAGATCTGTTGCACACAGTATCTGCAGTAAACAAGTGTAATTACCTACACATTGAACTGGCATGGGTACTCTAATCTCTCCATTCTTTGGGACACTTTCAGAATAAACTTTACTTGTAGCTTCTACTCCCTGTCCAAGTCAAAATAGGTATACCAGTTAAATCTCAGGATGTTGGCCCTTCAGTGACAGTATCCTACATATTCATAATTGCAAAAGTAAAGACCAAAAGCCAATACTAAAACGAAACAGAAACAGAACTGCATAGTTATACCCCCATCAAACACAACAGAACTTGCCAACATAAAATAATGAACTGCATAATAGAAGGAAATCTACAATAACATCAGACTGTCAAACTTGGTAAAGCTCTGATAATTTTTGTTTTCTCAATCCTTTTGGCGACAACTATGCAGAAAATGAGTTTAAATACAGAGAGAGAGAGAGAGAGAGAGAGATTGGTGACCAACACATTTTACAAAGACGCAAGAACCTCAATTTGAAAATCAAGACGATAAGCCCCATAAATAATATTTTATTCTACTATTGTATACCAGATGCTATTGTCATAGAAACCTAGTAGTGCATATGACTTGCGATGGATATATTCTTTCTATGCTATTGATTTATTTCTACAAGTGACCATGTAAAATGCTGTAAACAGAAACTACCTCAAACAAAAGGTAGGAAAACGTAAAAACAAGATACCTTCTTCTTCTCCTTTCTCTTCAATATTTTGACATGGCACTTTTTGATGTAATGCATCAAATGGTAACGAGAATGCCTAGAATACAACTGTTCTCTGATTTCTGGATTGTCAGTAAGCCAGTCCAAAATATCTTTTGATTTAACAACTTCCTCTGTATCCAATGATTCTAACCAGGAATAAACTGGCATCCATTGATCAGTACGTTGAAACCGATGATCAATTTGATTAGCATTTCTTTCCTGTCAAACAGCAACTTCACTGGGAATTTATATCTTATGTGGAATATATCTAATAAAGATGAAATGATAATACAAGTATTAACAAGAGAAAGAAAACTATTCCATACACATGGAATAACCAACAGTGGCAGCAGACAAGTGCTGATGGCAGAAAAAGGAATATTATCTCTTAAGAGTTATTAGATTCAATAGAATAACAATCAATAACAACAAAGAGGGCAAGATTAACAGCATAAGATTAGTACCCACTGTGTGCAGATGGCAAGGAACACATTCATGTCAATATTTGAAGAGAAATCAGAATATAAAAGAAAGGGAAATAAGTACTTTGGCCAGCTGCCAAATGAAAGATAAACAAATAAATATCAGGCCAAAAAGGATTTGTCATGTATTAAGTAAATGGTAAAACTTGCCTATTCACGATTATACAAAATTACGCGATTAAAAGTTTGAGTTATTGTTCCTTTTTTTCCYYCCMAAMYTKRMYTTTYYTWA
>MEJB01000007.1:5444040-5467958 GCA_001752375.1 Rhazya stricta | reverse complement strand
TKKTWMCMTCTTTCTTCTCAAGTTAATAATATTCTGATACATAAATGATGCAAAGAATATCGATCATAATGGTCTCTTGCAAGCCTAAGGCAAAATCCATGACTTAAATTGCAAGCCAAAAAAAGGAAAATTAAACCACCTTTTGTCCGAAAGAAAGTGTCTATGGTCCTTCGGAGCATTCTTTATTGCCACCAGTCTGATTTCCAAGTTGTTTCCTACTTTTGGGAATCAAGGGTATTTCGCCTTTTTGGCTAATATGCAGAAAAGCAAAGGACATTTTGTTTCCTACTCATGCTGACTCTTATTTAGAGTTCTTGTTGTTTTAGGAAAGGTCAAGCGCCTTCTGTTTCAACTATAGTTATTTAATGCAAGACAAGCTGTACCTTTTATGCAGTAATAGCACCAATTTCCGAATTGAACCTCCTTTTCTTTGGAAATAATAACATGGAATGCTAAGGTTCCAAAACTCAATGCTTTCACTAGACAATATGGCTTAATAGAATCAATGCTAATGACTTGTTGCAGGTGAGACGGCCTTGTAAGGCTCTTAGTTCTAATTCCTTTGTTGTGTGCAAGTTGAGTAACGAGATTAAAATCACATTGTTCTTCATTGTTGAATAGCAAGGATGTTTTTGGATGACTTGTTGAAATTTGGTCCGTCAGTTTGTCCAAGTGCTTTAGATGGTTGCACTGGGGAAGTATATTTTGGTTTTTTTCCCTTAAGGAAAACTTTTATTAGCAAGGGGAAATTTTTTTATGTTATTTATTTCAAACTCTCTCTTCCATTTGGGACTAGGCCACTAGCATCTGGTGCATTTCTAAGAACCCTACACTGCAAGATATTACAGAGGGATAGGATATATCTTGATTTTCCTCACTTCAATAACTATGTTTTTTCTATTAAGAAGAAGAAATGGTTAAATCTCTTCCTACTTATCTTAGATTTCCATTCAAGCACTAGCTAGTAATGTTTCAAAAGAATTCTACACTGACAAATTTTACAAAGGAATTGCATATTTGACCTTAACAAAAATTATTTCTTTGTAAACCCAAAAAGTGAAAAAGAAAAAGAAACAGACTTTATCTTCAGCTACTGATCCTGAAACTAAACCGGAGCTATTCTCATGACCGCAATTCCTTCCGATGCAAAGCCAAAGAAATCGACAGACAGAATGTAGAAGGAAAAAAAAAAAAAAAAAACAGAGACCCTTGGCATAAAAGCGATGCATGTAAAGACGCCGGTAGGATAGAGTTACCTCGTTAGATGGTGGAACGGCAACAATTTCCAACTGATTCTGTGCAGGCGTGGTTTCACTCTGATAGAAGCTTGCTGAGGGCTCCATCGAATTTGACATCCTTTGGAGGTGGAAAATATTCAGATTGACCAATTTAAGTAATTTGTTGTTTTCTACTCTGCTGGTAAGCAATCTGTCGTTTCCCTCTTTCTTTTGCTTTCTGGCAATTTTCCTTTTTCTCAATTAATTGGTTTCTTGACCTTATCCGCAGCAGATGATTGGTGTTAAAGGTTAAATTTAATCCCTAACACAAGCTTATATTAACGAATAAGGCTTCAATATGAAACAATTTAAAAAAAAATTGGTCATATAATAAAAAATAAATACATAAAAAATTTTAAATAGAGATTTATTTATTTAAACCAGAATATACAAGCAATATGTATGGAATATGAAAGATAGAAAATAGAGCCTGGGCAGATAGTGATGCGACATTGTCATTATCCTTCAAAATAGTGATCTGAAACTTGAACGTCATGGATAGATGAATAGATATAAGATAAGCCTCCTTCCAAGTCAGCGCTCATCACTGTCCTGATCAATGTAAAAGGCCAAGAGTGAAGAGGTTTTTTCAGTGATGWACAAGTTTTCTTTTTCAATAACCGCCGTGATGGAGAAATAGGTAACAAATGCATAATTTTTTTAGGTTCAAAATTAAAAGAAAATTGGGACGACTCTTAATGCACGAGTTTTAAAGAGTAATGGGTTTTGGTGGGAGGTTATAGTCCATCAATTGTCACATCCCTTTGGTGAAGGATGGGGTCAAAGGAGAAACTTTCAAGCAATGATTAGCCCCTTTAGGATTAGAACAAGTCGATTCCTTTCCAAGCAAATATCTGCATTCTGGGTTTATCTTAAAGTTAAGGAGGCCAAGCCAGGAGGACCCAAGAAGACATTCAAATTGCTTACGTGAAGCAAGGATGAAACCACGCAAAGGAAGTACCTTTTCCTTGTATTATGGGGTGCCCACTAGGACAAARCAAATTTGTTCTTGCCTGAGCAGTTRTAATCAATAGATGCAGGTACGCATWTAAAGGCTCAGTCCATCACTAATTACTRCCCTTCCTTCTCTTTCTCCTCACGAAGGCATAACTACTTGCATTCTTTGTTCTCTATCCAAGCATACGACCTGCCGCAGATTCACACTGTAGCAAAATCAAGGCAAATTTTTTTCTGCGTGGTTCTTTAATAGGCCACAAACAAACAGTGCTGCTGAAGAAGAAATGGATTCAGGTCATCCTGCCTATGTTGTTGTAGTCTTCTTATTCTTTCTCTTGCGTGCTTCATTCAATTGTTCTGCCACTGGAATTGATTCAAAACAGTCAGCATGGCTACATATAGATGGTTCTCAAGCATCCGCCAGGAAGATACCTGAGACAATGTTTGGTATATCTTTTGAGGTTTGCCCAATGACAGCTCCCCATCCTATGCTTTACGGCTCTCTTTTTACATTTTGTGTCCTGGATTTTTTTTTTTTTTTAATTCTTTTTCAATTTCAGTTCATAACCACAAGAACACCTTCTAGTTCTTAGACATGACTATACAGGATCCTACTTTTGCTGCATCTGCTTTCAAGTGTGTTTATGCACATAGCATATATACAAGGAAGTAATGTGATACTTTCGTGATGTTCTTTATTCAACTTGTTAATTATACAAAATGCTAATTCGTCAAAAGTTCGATTTTTCAGGAGATCAATCATGCTGGGGCTGGTGGATTGTGGGCAGAGCTAGTTAGTAACAGAGGTCACTTTCTTTTTCCTTCCCTTGGATATGAATAATGAGGGAGGATACTATATTCTCAATTTAGTTTACTCTATGCTGCTTATGCAGCCATAAAACATTATCCTACCTGCTATGAATTTGAAAATGTTCATGGATGTGCTTTAGGACTGCAGGGAGAATGGTTGAAGTACCATACAGCTGCAATTTGACAAGAATTTGATTTTTTATAAAAAAGAAAAATGGAAAARCTGAAACCTAATAATAGATTTGATTTGATTTTATCAATGAACAGAAAYTAGAAAGATGTCTGAAAGCGCCATGAAGACCAACAAAAGTCCAACAAGAGAAGAAGCTTTGATCTTCTGCCAGATCATCTACAACCTGAATCATATTTCATCGCATACTATTGGATCTCAAAAACTTCTATATCATAGAATACTGGTTAGAAGCATTGCAGATGTAATAATCGTGGATTACCTGTCACTTCTATGGCATCTTTTAGAACATATTAATCATTTGAATTCTAAGACATCAGCTTGTTTGTTTTAAGGTCCGCGAAGCCTTTGTGGGTCTTCATTTGCACTACACCTCGTTTTCCTAAATGTAATGTAAAACACAAAAAGTACAATTTATTCTAATGAGCATCTGAAATCCTCATTTAACTTCATGTAACAAATACCACGTAGCAACATACAGTTTCTTTCAGCTCCATTTGTGCAGAATTTTGGGTGATTAGTCTATTTTTGTTCACAATGCAATACTGTTTGAAAGTGCTGCTTATTTCTTTGGTCTCAACAAATGTTTCCTCAAGACAAATCTGGACATTCTGATGTTTTAAGTTCTAATGAGATTTTAATTTTAGGTTTTGAAGCTGGTGGAGAGAACATTCCGTCCAATATTCATCCTTGGCATATCCTAGGGGATGAATCTCTGCTGATTGTATCGACAGATCGTTTTTCATGCTTCGATCGGAATAAAGTTGCTCTGAGGATGGAGGTTCTATGTGACAGTGAAGGTGCCAATATCTGTCCACTGGAAGGAGTTGGCATATACAACCCCGGGTACTGGGGCATGGTAAGGGAAAAAATTTTATACTTTGACAACATTCACATTTTTCTTTCCTCTTTTTCATTAAGCAAGATAAAATATKATAAAAGTGGCCCATGTTACTYGTGCTTTCCAAGTATGTCATCTATGGATTTGAGATTGATGGGTTATATAAACTTTAGAAATCGTCATGCTCAATACTACAGTAATTGCAGTAGGATTATATATTTGCTTTGATAGGTAATGATATACTAGATAGTTGAAGCATTTGATCTGCAGTTCACTAAATTTCATATCTMTGCAATGGGGGGTCAATTTCTGTCTCATCTAAATTCGTATAGAAATRGAATATGTCAATAAATATTACCATGTAGTTCCCACTACCTTTCTACTAACTTTTGTGATGGTTTTAGGCAACAAGAAGTATGACATTATTTCCTCTAAATAAAATACTCTCAAAATTCCAGTTCCACTGAAATATCAGTGCTGCGACTTAGTGCAAATAATCATTTAAAACTGCTCATCATCATGCAATGATKGTAAAATAGTTGTATGCAACCCTTTAGTAAGTTGAAATTCTCCAAATTAACAAAAGACAGAAGTCTCATTGGCTTCTCGTCTGAAATTCTTTTGTGGATCAAATTATAAAGCTAAGGACCCTGATTGGGGGCTAATCTGCACTACATTCATAATCCTTAGCAGAAACATCTCACTAACTTGGTCCTTTCTGGATACCWTATTTTCAATGATTTTGTAGAATATTGAACAGGGGAAGACATATAAAGTTCTCTTGTATATCCGTTCATTAGAATCAATTAATGTGTCTATATCCTTGACTGGTTCARTTGGGCTGGAAACACTGGCCACTACCAACATTGCGTGAGTATAAATTCTCTCCCAATTACTGTTAGGGCATTTCGTCTGCTTACTCTATAAATTTTCTTCTGTTTCATACTTCATTGAATGCTGCTCTTGCAGTGCTGCTGATATCTCCAGCTGGACAAAGGTAGAAGTTCTACTGGAGGCAAGAGGGAGTGATCAAAATGCAAGTCTGCAACTGACTACAGCTACGAAAGGTGTTATTTGGTTCGATCAAGTGTCAGCAATGCCTTTGGACACATTCAAGGTAAAAAATGTGAATATTACCGAGATCTATTTACGAAAGCTATAAACAAATGACTACTCTGTGCCTGTACTTCTTTCAGCTGAATATATTTGTTATGCTATCAGTATGTGTTGCGGATCCAACTATGGTTAAAGATAGAAAAGAGGGAACAGCATACTAAGCATGGTGACTGCCTCTTGAGGACGTTTTCTCTCTAAAGAAAACCTTCAAAAGGAAACCATGAGAAACACATCTCTTGATAATAGCACAGGATGATATTTAAGTTGGGTTCAATTAATATCCTTCAATAGCTTTTCTGGTATGAATTTGGTAATTTGGCTATTGTATTTTCTTTTGCTTTGAATTTCAGTAATAGAAAAGCACAGGAGGGATGAATAAAAGATACACTAACAAAAGACTAAACAGCATAACTGAAACAGAGGTGGAAACTTAGATGACAAGTCTGCTTTTCTATTTGATCAACCAAAATTGAGCATTCTTTGACATAATAGGGAATATGGTTTTCCTGGGCAAAAGATGGTTGTGTTAAGAATAGATGCATAATTATTTGCAGCCTTTGTGTTCCTAAATAATTGACTCCTAAATAATTGATGTCAAGTTTTCTCTGTTTGCGCATGAATGACAGGAATCGTTGTCATTCGAGTTGCTGATCTGAGGAGAAAATTTTATTCTCTTTGAATAGCACTTTGCTTAATTCTTACTTATGATTYTTCTTGGCTCAGGGACATGGATTCCGGAATGATCTTTTTCAAATGCTTGCTGATCTGAGACCAGCATTTATCAGATTTCCAGGTACTGTTAGAAGTTTTGTACAATCAAATTGTAATGCCTGTTGTCATTATCTCATTTGAAAAGTTGTCACTCTTTTACGTTGGACACAAATGGCAAAGTAAACCTTAATTTTATGATACAGAAAGAAAGAAAACCAGGATTAGCAGGGGYGAAGGCCTTTGGAGGTTGAAGAAACTGGATTGTACTAAGTAATACTTTATTGTGCTTGGTCTTTTGAAATCATCTAGTGGTCTCTCTGTGCTTGCTTTTCCCTTTAAGCTCATATCTGCCATATGTGAGGCAATGGTATCTGGAGGGCTATTGGATTCCTAATCAGAATAGAAGCATGAAAATGATCTCAATTGACCTTATTTATGGTTGAATTTAGGTTATTCTTAGTTTGAAGTCTATATTTTGCCTTTTCARTATTGTTCCTTTAATCTATTCCTCCACTGGGGAGAGAACAGGAKTGAGAAATTTGAAAGTACAAATTTTGGCTAATTGATAGGATRCTTCGGAGATTAAAGGAAAAAGGGTAAACAAGAATACCACAACTAACATGATTCAGCTTCAGCAATCGACCTGCATCCTGGGAAAAAGATTATGACTACACATTAACTCAAATTTGTGGTTAACAAGTAATTCTGAACCCAAATGTCATGTTGACCTCAAAAACTGCAAATATCATGACTAACAGTTCATGCCAGTTTCTTTGTCACTTCTCTTGTTATGCATGAAAGCAACTTATTTGTTTGCTTCAGAATATTAAACATGTTCCAGTTTGGAATTAGKTAATCGTTTTTAGTATAAACATGGAMSAGTGGTTATAAAATGATTCTCTATCACAGTTGTAATGTCCCATTCACTTTAATTGCTATGTAGTTTAGAAAGAACCCATATGTTTCARAACTTCGTAAATTATGATTTTCCTGTTGCAAAGCAATAAAAACAGTTTAATTTCTTTGAATGTTTGTGTTATGATTGTTAGCTGTAGATATGGGCAGGAAGTTAAATGTTGATAAGCCTTTAAATTTTGCTTGAATAAGAGCTGAATGTCAAACCAACGACAATCTGGTCTTTGGTAGTCAGACTAAAACGAAATTTCTCAATACTTGCCTTGTGGCTCATGTTACTAGCTTTACATTACATAGGATCCAAATAATCTTCAGGTTAGGAGAAACTGATGATATATGTGGTCCCCTCACRTGTGTACATAGGCGGTTCTTATGTCGAAGGTGAATGGCTGAGAAATGCTTTTCGCTGGAAAGTAACAGTTGGACCATGGGAAGAGAGACCTGGGCATTTTAACGATGTTTGGCAATACTGGACTGATGATGGGCTTGGTTTCTTTGAGTTTCTCCAGGTGTCTGAYGCTTTCATGCATTTAAAGGATCATCGGGCCTTCTTTGTATTTAGAGAACTTTTCTGGTCTTCTTCTGATTAGATGTTCTACTCCTCATCTTTCTGCAGCTTGCAGAGGACTTGGGGGCATTACCCGTATGGGTGTTCAACGGCGGTATCCTGCAAGAATTTCTGTTATTTTGATTTTTAATGTCTGTATTCATGATTTAATTTTCTTTCTTTTCTCTTTATCATGGTTTCCCAGGAATCAGCCACAATGATCAAGTCGATACTTCCAGAATCTTACCTTTTGTGCAAGTATGTCTTTTGGGTTCTGATTTAGATATAAATTGGCTGCTTGTTGTATGTGACTGATCTTTATTGAATAACGCAACACGAAAAAGGAAAATTTGTAAATTGGGATCTTGCATTCTGTGATGTTACAATATCTTAATGTGATTCTACAAAGGCAACAAGTTTGTCATATAATATAATTATGTCGTCTTGCATTTAGAATTTTTGGTCTTTCATTCTATCTCCAGGTAGAAGTCTTCACTCAAAAAGTTTGTCTTAAATTCCTTCCATTATAGGAAATTCTTGACGGTATTGAGTTTGCTAGAGGTGATCCCAATTCAACGTGGGGTAAGGTCCGAGCTGCAATGGGACATCCGGAACCATATGATTTGAGATATGTTGCAATTGGGAATCAGGACTGTTGGATGAAAAATTATCATGGTAGGTGTTCTGGTGATGCTCCTGTTTTTTAGTTTAAATCAAATTATGAAATGGGAAAACACTTTTCAGTTCCTTCTTTCCTTAAAGGCTTAGTGTTTTCTACTATTCGACTATTACATCTATCTAGTGTTTCAATATAGGATTGTCACTGAAAGAAAGGATTCGAGCCTCTAATCCACCCACACATGATTTCAATTCGTTTGACATGTTGACCACATTACTCTAAATCCCTTTTTCCACTCCTTATATTCATTGGAGATATTTCTTCAGTGTTTTTCTATTAATGGAAATGATGCACCTTTATAGGAAGACATGATTTTTAAATTAATAGAATTCCAAGTGGTTTTACAAGGTATTCTATGCATTTCTATTTTGTTGATCTTGTTGTTATTATTACTACCTCTGTTATCATGTTCTAGTCTATCCATATGTAAATTGCTTTCTCTAGTAGCTAGAGCTAGACAAGTTGGCAATCAACACTTTCCAACTATGGTTTCCGCAACTATGGACATGTTTGGGTCACTGATGCCCTTTTTATCTCAAACAACAAATTTTGTGTAGTGTGGGAATTCATGCTTCTTCATATAAATCAGGAAACTATATCAAATTTTACTCGGCCATTAAAAGTGCTTATCCAGACATRAAAATAATCTCAAACTGTGATGGATCTTCTCGAGCATTGGATCACCCGGCAGATTTATACGACTTTCATGTAAGTTCTTCAACTATGATATGCATATGACCCGCTGATTCTTGTAATGCCATGGTTATTCTTATCCTAATATCACAAGTTTCTTCTGGTAATTGGGCAACACCACTTCTTTTCTCTCGTAGGTTTACGGGGATGCAAATTCCGTCTTCTCCTTGGCACACAATTTTGATCATACAATGCGTAGTGGTCCAAAGGTTTGCTGGCGTTCCTTTTGATAAGTTGTGATTTGCTGTCTAGTGATGCTTCTAATAGCCTGCTGAACAAATTTGCAAGGCTTTTGTAAGTGAGTATGCTGTGACTGGAAAAGATGCTGGAAGAGGAAATCTCTTAGCTGCCCTTGCTCAAGCAGGAYTCCTTATTGGCTTAGAAAGAAACAGGTAATTTTGGTTTCCCAGAAACTCATGTTYAGTTGACCAAAAATGCACAAATCATGCTAAGTAGGTAAATCCTTCAACGGGCACAGGCCTCTTTAGGTTTACCTATCTGAGTTGTTAATTCCCATATGCTTGCTATATCTGAAAAAAAACCTTGAGAAACCCAAAGCGATATCGGGAGCTTTGCCTCTTTGCTGCCATTCGTCTTACTCGATGCATACTCTGGAATGGCGTGATTCAATAGCATCGTCCTTGCTCTGTCTGGTTATGGAGCTAGTTGTGTTTTGCATTCTTGCTTTCTGTAACTAAGTTGATTCAATATATACTTTTGATGCAGCGATGTTGTTCAAATGGCAAGTAATGCRCCTCTGTTCGTGAATGSCAACGATAGGCGGTATTTCCAAAATCCTCCCTCTCCTTTCTCAAAACATGTTGCTTCTCTAACGAGTGTAATGAATTTTAGGTGGAACCCAGATGCAATTGTATTTGATTCCTCCCAGCTYTATGGAACACCTAGTTACTGGATGCAGCATTTTTTCAAAGAATCAAATGGTGCAACTCTTCTTAATTCCACGCTTCAGGCTAACCCTTCATCCTCGCTGATAGCTTCGGCAATATTGTGGAGAAGTCTAAACGACGAATGCTATTTAAGAATTAAGGTTTGAGAACTTTCTAGTACTGAACCAATTTTAATCCTAGWTTAGACAGTATAGCTGTTTCTTTACGGTAATTTCTACTGGCAAAATTGAGCCTTGAAAAGAGAAGTTAATACTAAGTGAGATCTGTTCTTTTGCAATACATTCTTTGGAATAATATATTTTGTGCTGAATCATCTTATCCAGGTTGTGAACTTGGGGAGCAGCATTGTGAACCTTAAGATTGCTATTGGTAATTTGGAGGGAAGCTCAATACAAGCTATTGGTTCCAMGAAGACTGTACTGACATCTCGAAATCTGATGGATGAGAATTCTTTCARAGACCCGAAAAAGGTACATGCTTGTTTTCAAGAGATCGATCAGAGAGAAGTTGCTGAGGTTTATGTTTCCTCTTTAGCAYATGCATATATTGGAAAGATTAAGCGAATTAAGCAGTTAAAAAACTGACTGGAAAAGAAAAGAAACTTATCTTTGCYAGTCTGGGATGCATGCAGGTGGTTCCCATCCAAGGTCCCCTTAGAGTTGCTGGGGAGTACATGRATGTCGTAATCTCTCCGCATTCTTTTACTTCTTTTGATTTATTGACAGAACCGGAAAATGATTCCGTTTCGAAACTTTTTAGCCGACATTAGTGTTTGGGCGTTTGTAAATACAGCTCAGTATCTATAGTGTCTGGATTCAGCTGTTCATTTACTTGATCAGACTTGTAAGATTCAACTAAACGGCCACCACACCAAAAATAAATTATGTATCTGGCTGTGTTTTTCAGCTGTTCAGTCTTTTGTTATTAATTCTTCATTTCTTGGGATATTTATATCCATATCCCTTCAAGTTAGCTAGGTGATAAGAGMAAAATGCGTAAGAAACATGTCAAACGGAGGAAGATCTTGCAAAGTCCTTGTAGAAAAAGATAATTTGAGTGAAAATAAAGTATAATATATACATCCATTAAAGTATTTAAATGATAAGGTAATCTTTTTACTTTTAAAAGAAAATGAGGATGAATAAGCTTAAAAGGTAATGTAGAAATGCATATAGATGAATGGTTTTGTACTGAAAAATTCAGGCACATTATATTGATACATTGCAAAAAGGCAAAGAGTATGCATTTGCAGATGCCAATGTGGGAATTTATGACTTCGTTACAGTGTTTTCCTTTCTTAGCAGGATGAACACATTTAAAAGAATATATTTAAAAATCATGGTGGGATTATAATGGCCTTTTTCTTGTTTTGGCACTCAATCGCAATGATGTATATASAAGTAACTCACAGGCGAATGAAGAGGACATGAATTAAAATCGAGGCCATCGGTCATCGCAGTCTCCTCCTTCCCCAGTCCCCACACTCACGAGTCACAAGCCCCACTAGGCCACCACWTCCCCCAAGTTCTCMTCCTTTCCTTCGCTTTCTACCTCCACCACTTCCTMACCCAAAACCAAAAACTTCCCTTCCCCAACAACAGAATAAAACATAAGCTCATTCTCTTCACACTCCMYAAGGCCCAAGGTGGGCAACAGAAACCAGCTGATTAAGCATATCTCAAATGGACCAAGAAAATCATCAAATCTTACTCTCTCAGAGTCGGAATACYGCCAGCACCGGTAATTCCGCCGGCGGTTTTTGGTCCACCAATTTAGCCACAACGCTCTCTTTTCCTCTCACTAGACTTGCTTCCTCCACCCTAAACCACCACAGGACTTTTATTGGGAACGATGATGAAGACGACGCTGACGGCGATGATGAGCCGTTGCTACTTAGCCAAGAATGTGTGTGCTCCAGGCCCTTTATGGTTCTTGATGTTATATGGAACTTGGCATTCGTTCTGGTTGCTGCCTTTGTTCTTTTGACTACTGTCACAGAGAGACCCTCCACCCCTTTAAGGCTTTGGATTGCTGGCTATGCTCTGCAGTGTCTCTTGCATGTCGGCTTTGTGTGGATTGACTATCAGAGGAATATTTTTTACGATGATTTTGATGGGCACTATTGGTTCTCTCTTCTGTATCACCGCAGGTATGTTTTCTTTCCTTAGTTCAATAAATTTTAGGGCTTTTGTTCAATTTCGTTATAAATGCTTAGTTGTTGATTCATTTCTCCAGAAATTCGTTTCGGGAGAACGAAATTGATAGAGAACGATATAGACAATGGAAAGATTGTTTCGTTTTCTTTTCATTTTTCTCTCTTCCATTTTCCATTCATTTGTTGACTAAAAAGCTTTGAGTTTTAACCATAACCAACATTCYTTTTTAGTGAATCCTTTTATTTGGAATGTTAGCTTTAGGTCTGCCATATGTATTTTTCCAGTAACTAAGACTAATTTTGGGGCTGGCTTGRAGGATTTTTCTTGATCAACTGCTGGGTTTGGTCTTTCTTGTTTCCAACTGTCTTTAATGTTAGGTCTCTTGAATAGGCATTTCTTTGGTTGTCTTTCTTTCTAAGCTGTTTATGTGCCGCATTTACAATTTAGTTGAGTGACACCAAGGTTAAATTCCATCAACTTCATAAAGTTTCCTTGCTTGTACTTTCATCAGATAATGAAAATGCTTTTGGTGTCAAACTGCACCGGCTAAGTCTCATTTTTTATTTTGGCCATTTCTTTTGGGATAAGTCAAGAAGTTGAAAACACTTCATGCATTTCTTATGCTTGACTAACTATTTCATCTGAATAGCTTTTGATTTCTACGAACAAAACTTCAATATTAAGAYCTTCTACTCTTTTGCAGCTTCATCAAGAGGCTGGAGTCTACTAATACAGTGATCTCATCTGTCTGGTGGGTGTTTGGGTTTTATTGGATTGTCATGGGTGGACAAGCTCTTCTACAAGATTCCCCACGACTTTACTGGTATGACCTTGCTTCAAGCTTTTGAAAAGACTCTTTGCTAAGTAAGATTTGTAGGAAAAAAATGCTAGCAGAAAAGAACTTACAAACTCCAAAATGCCTAGCATTTGGTATAGAAGCACAGTGAGAAGGCAGTTGTAAGTACAAGCATAAAGGAAACAGTTCATGTAACACTCGGAGCTTTATCAGTTAAATCCTTTGCTTCCACTTGTCTTTTGCTAATTAGTTAATATACTTGTGTGCTATCTGAATACTGACATTCTTTTGCAAAATTGGGAAAGCAAGTTCGTTGACTCTATATTGAAGCGATTGTTTCAAGAGTTCTGGAATTTCTTTAGTCTTATCTGGTTCTTCCATCTTAGCATGAGATYGGCAATTTGAAGTTGTGTACATTCCTTTGTATGAATTTGATTTGTTGTTTTTCCCTCCCTCCCTTTTACTATGAATCCTCCATGCTTTACCTTTTTGTCCCATTGTTTTACCTCTCTTCCGATCTTTCTTGGATATGTTTTATCTGAGACCATGGGTATGAAAACCTTGAACCTGAAGAAACCAAAGCAATCCTTCAATCCTCCAAATATGTGGCCATTTTCATTAAATAACCATATTCCAAAAGGATAGGACAGTACATTTATTATATTATTGCTACCAAACCAAAAGGAAAGTAATTAAAAATGTTGTTAAATTCAAACTGCTGAAACCATCSAACTCAGAAGAGATCATTGCTTTTACAGTGAAGTAGAAGTACCTATCCAAATATTAGCACATGCTCATGTTATATAGAAGCAACAAATATAAGTGCTATCCTTGAACCAGCAACCTCTTTTTATATATGAGACCATTGGTTTTACAGTGATGTAGAAGTCCTCCCTGTATGAGTACCTGTTCATTTTATATAGAGACAATGAAAAAAAGTGCTATCCGTGTATCTGTAACCTCTTCTCATATAAAAATTGTTTCCGTAGCAAAAGGAGACATGATAGCTAACGCTTTTTGCAATGAGAGTCTCACTGAGTTTTTRAATGATTGCAGGTTATCGGTGGTTTTTCTAGCCTTTGATGTATTCTTCATGATATTCTGCATTGCAGTGGCATGTATTGCTTTCTTTGCACTCTTTTGTTGCTTTCCGATCTTAGCAACAGTAGCATATGCTATGACGATTGGTGAAGGAGCCTCTGAAAGTGATATAAGGACACTTCCCAAGTACAGATATCGTCAGCCTAGTAACCTAGGCACATTCAAATATTGTAAGAAGCAAGAAGCTGGTATAATAGCACATTCAGGCAGCAATAATTTACCTGAGCTTGCTCTCAACTTGGAAGATTCTGTAAGCATCTATGTTTTCTTGGTCTATATAGCTTGTCTTTTCTATAAAAGCAATCTAACTACTCTTATTGTATTCATTCTTTTGCATGATCATTGAACTGATCTTTTGCATTTTAGTTCTTGGTCCGGTATATTGATTCTCTCTTTTAACTGGAGTAGTCTTACTCTTATGTCTGGCTTAATGGAATATAAGTTAGGGCAGATTCTCCCGATTAAGTTTTCTTTAGTTCAATCATCTAACTCACGACTCTTGTTAGAGGTGCCTAGTCTGACTGTAATCTTAGGATAATTAGATAATTAACTTAAAAAAATTTTTGGACACTATGGTCATGTTGCTTCATAATCATTACGGAGTATTTGCCACAAAAGGTGTTCATGTTTCTCTTTTTCTTTCAGTATGTAGTGAAATGTTAACGCCATCATTGTATATTCGCATCCACAACCACCTGCACCAAAATATAGTTAAACAGCTTGAATTACTTTTTCGTCYTTTGTTTCTTAATTCTTAATATTTTGAATGGTTTAATGTCTCAGGAGTGCTGCATTTGCCTTCATACATATGTAGATGGGGTGGAGTTATGTACTCTCCCCTGTAACCACCATTTTCACCACCGGTGCATTCGAAAGTGGCTGAGAATTAACGCAACCTGCCCTCTCTGTAAATTCAATATCATCCGTGGTGAAATGTTGGTCTGATCAACATACCTGCGGAAGATATGCATTCTAATTGCTTAGAGACAGTCTGGGAATAGGAGAAATCTGACTGTTGTTGATTGTGATGCAAAACTGCTGCTAGCAAATGTATAGTTGGAAGGGTGAAACCAATGTTCTTGTTTAGTCCTTAGATTTATCTTGTATTATGTTTAAATACTCGAGCGCAGATTTTGCTTTGGGGTTGTTCTACTGTTTAGTTCAATCGTAAATATATAGTTCATTAGATTCCAATGGAAATAAGGCCCTTCTCTTAGGAGCAGTACTCGGGAAGTTGCTTTGATCCACTACCAAGGCAAAATGAAGAGAATAAAGTGCCCGAGACCCTTGAAAACTTTTGGAAATCATCTTCATTTTGAAAGTGCGGCGGCGAAATGGGGTCAACTTGAAAGAATAGTGGTAGGAGTTGGCCGTTTGCTGCGCCCCACAAAAACTTTGATGTGGAAATATTGTTCTGGACTCGGAAGGATTTCTTGCGACTCCCTCTGACAACTAATACTACTTGGCCAGACCAGTGGAAATGAAAATATTGTTAAGATTATTATCAATGTCGTGAATTGCTTCTCAGACCTTTTACTATATTAGCCAGAAGATCATGTAGCACTAATGCAGGCCGCGTAATCTATGCATAACAAATTCTATAGCTGATTTTAAAGWAGTCTACAATGATTAACAGCCTCATGCTTGCTGTACACAAGATGTATGATGAAGCATGTCACCTTACMTWAAGTCTGGAGAAATCTTGTATGTTGCATTTGGTAAATACATTCTAAAGAAAAAAGAAAGTGGCATTCCTACATCTGATGCAGAACCCACCTCGGCATCCATGCTCTTTGACAATGACGACCATCACATAATTTTCCCTTTTTCTTACTACCTACACCATTAGTCTTAGGAAACACAAGGTGTAAGAAACGTCTTTAAGAGGTAACTAAGTGCCAATATATGAAGAAAATGATAGCAATAATTTCTTCGGGCAAACCAGAGCACCTTTTGCAAGTAATGTTGGTTATGCAAACCGTGATTAGGAGATTAAAGCTCTCCTACTTTAACAAAGAGATAAGCCACAAATGTTTTTCCTTYTTYCCCCCCCTCAATTAAGGATCCTAAATCCTAATGAAGCACAAGCAGAAAGAGTTGAAGCCACGATCAAGAGAAATATCACATCGAAAAAACCAGCAAACCAAGTTTATGATAACATTATCTTTTTCATATTCAAATACTCTCCAAGAAGACTGCTTGTACAAGAATGAGGTTCTCCCTCAAAAGAGGTAGCATGAAGCCAGGATCAAGTTCAAGATGASAGTTTTATTTGTACAAGAAAGAAAGCAAGGTCCAAAATATAGTTCAACGTTATTCCATAAAACAATAATGTTTTACCCAGCATATACTAACAAGTCATCAGAATCACGGAACTTTCAACTGAGAATTTGCAAAAATTCTTTACTGAACTTTTCATAACTCCTAGTTAAGCCTATTTTTAACCTAACTATATCTATATTTAATAAGAAGACTACAACACCAACTACTTTCCCTATTCCTTCCCGAACTTACTGTAAGACGAGACTGTGACAAGTTTATCATTGATATACTCGTTGTCTTGTACATCAAACCTCTACCTTTAGTCCTGAACACAAACCACTGTTACTGCCATTTCAATTCAACACCTRATATGAATTTTAAAAGGCTTTTCCTGCACACGCTCCAATTTCCAATCTCCAAATGCCATGAAATTAAATTTCACTTTACAGTTCTGTTTATCTCAAAATAACAAGTTTTTCTTCCCATATTGTCTGTCTCATGCATATTAATAGGTCTTTGAATATGATGCAGCAGAACTCCTAATATCTAAATGTTTAATGTTAACTCAACTCACAGAATATGCAGGAAATCAACTCTTAAAAGTATCAACTGACCAACAGAATTGCAGGCCTTGCCCATGAGAGTAGTGCTTTTACTATCAAATCAATTGGTTTAGAAAACTAACAAACTTCTTTTATTTTTTTGGGAGGTACAAAAACTATAGTGATAGTTATACACATTGTAACATCGTGATAGTTAAAAAGTGCGGAGAAATCATCAAAGACAACTCCATAGCATGCCCATACATACTTGGAGGTCGATATGAGAGGGGCACAAACCATTCGACAAAATGCTGTGGCAATTCCATCAGCTTGCAACCATTCTGTTTCATGCTTTGAAAAGCATACAACTCCAGGACCAGAACCGTCTAGTATAGGCTCTTCAAAATGCAGAAGTAAAGAGGGCATTGCAAAACAACAGACCTGTGAGAGCCTAATCTTGAGATGTCAAATATTATCAGCACTCTTAACGTGAAAAACAATTCATAAACATTATATAGTCSTCTAAAAGTAAAATCAGGTAAGTTCCATGAATCAATAGCAGAGAAACCTGATACAGCCATTAAACTAATTGCAAATTGTAATATATAATCAATTCTTGAATTATCAAGTGCATTACAACAAGGTAACGAATAAGAGATGCACAAACTGAACAGAYATTCCATGGTGRATAAATAAGACAGCCATAAACCTGCAAAAATATGCTGAGATGACGATTAGACATTCTTGTTCTTCTTCAACTTTGAAGGTGGCCATCGCCCCTTCTTCCTTAAACGGCGTTTCCTAACCAGTCTCTTCCTTCTTAGCCTGATTTTCTTTGCCAACTTCATCCTCATCTTTTGCTCAAGCTTCAGCTGGAGCTTGGATTCCAGAGGAAGGTTCTCAACTGGTGCATTTTCCTCCTCAGATTCGGAAGGAGGCACTGGATCCGAGACTGCACCTTCAACATCTGGAGATGCCTTAGCAATCAAAGCTCCCCTCTGTTTGGGAACGGAAGGGGCGTGAATCCTGCACCCAACATACGATTTCGGGTACACACCAGAGGGGTTGTTGCACAGCCTGGAGACTAGCAAAAGAAAAAGGAAAGAGAAAAAATAACATCAAAATTCATATTCATCATCCTCAAAAAAAAAAAAAAAAAAAAAAAAAAAGTAGGGAATCTTAGGATAATTAGATAATTAACTTAAAAAAATTTTTGGACACTATGGTCATGTTGCTTCATAATCATTACGGAGTATTTGCCACAAAAGGTNAAAAAAAAAAAAAAAAAAAACAATAATGTAGGGATAATGTTGCATAGTAGCTGAAACCGCAGAACATCATTCTCAAGTTTAGAATTGTGTCTGTGTCTAAAATGTGGAATCCTTCGTGATCTACGTTGATCAAAGACTCAATGCAAGACCCCAACTWGAGTGAGATGCTAAAGACTATTAAGGGGGAAAAAAAGTAACTTTTTTTAGAGTGAACAATCACTACAAGCAGCATTGATCAAAGACTCAATGCAAGACCCCAACTTGAGTGAGATGCTAAAGACTATCAAGGGGGAAAAAAAGTAACTTTTTTTAGAGTGAACAATCACTACAAGCAGCATTTAGAAAGCACCGAAATAACCACCCGAGTAAAAGTGTTCGTGCGATCAAAAGGAAACCCATACAGCCCAGAAATTATTAATCGTAAAAGATAACAAAGACCCAGAACTTAAAAGAGAATTAGGAAACAGAAAATCAAAGTATCAAGACCTAATAATGCATAAAGAAGTTTTAGCACCATGCTTACGCGGGAGAGAAGTGATAGCAAGAGTCGAGGAAGGGGAGGAGGCAGGAGGAGGAACTGTAGGAGTAGCGAAGAGGACGACAACCATTGCTTAATTCTTCCTTCCCACTGGCATTTCACTCTGGTCGGTTGGATAAGATAAGAGCAGCAAGGCAGGACTGAGGCGAAGAGAGGAGAGCCCAATGCTACAGTTTTAGAATGCAATACCTTAGTGGAATTACGGACAATGCCCCTCCGTTTTCCTTCTTGCTTTTTTAAGTGGGTAAGAAAAAGAAATAGAACAAGTTCGAAAAGTAACCCAATTGAAAAAAAAAAAAAAAAAAGAATCCCAATGGTTTATAGTATTTTCCAAATGAACTTGCATAATTACACTTGTAATACATAACACAAATCACTCTTCCACAACAAATCCATTTTCAAGGTTCCCACCATTTATCTRTTTTTTCCTTTGGCTCTCTCTATGTAGAAGTTCGAAAGGAAATACCATATGTTTTGGTATAAAATAAAAGAACTTTTTCTCTTGGTTAAGATGAGTTATTAGTACTTACGCAACCAGTGACATCTAACCAAAACGAACCACCCCAAAACCAATTTTCTTGCCAAATTCATGGACAGTTTCCAAGAAAAATGCACAATATGAAGCCAAGAAATAGTTCCCAAAATGGTAGGGCGTTCCACGTCTAAGAAAAATCATTCAGCAGTCTTATGAACTTCCTACTCTCCTCTTACACTGCGTACTAGGCCAGCTAAATATCACAGGATAGCTTAATCAAAAAAGCACTAAATTAAAAAACACCAGGGTATTAACAGCCAAAAGTCGAATCTGCACTAAAACTTCAAACAGTTTCAGAAAGGGTGAGCGGAGGGGGAAAGGGGGCGAATTTTTTATGCACGTCCACTGTACAATCTTAAATCTGCATCTTCGGCAAACTGCTAGTCAATGCTTCAGTTCTAAAAATACAAAACTCCAAGCAGTGGTTAAGATCAGTCTTCCACTCTCAATCTCTGCAATGTTCAGTWAAACCCAAAAGATTGTCATGCTACCAAAGGAACTTTTCCACCAGCAGCCAAGATCTGTTGCTCCATCTACAATTAAAGAGGAATGGTTTAATATAATTACAGCAAGAAAACTACAGAACAAACAAAGCCGACAGCATCACTCACTTCTTCCACCAAAATAAGTAATCAAAAGAGAGAGAAAATAATTCAAATGATATAAAGAAAATTCAAGAAACGACCTAGAGGGGAAAGAAATATATGTTCTTGGCCCAAAAAATGATCTAATTAAGAGAAGCAGAAGATGGAGACCCCCAATAGCAGAACTATTGCAAAAGTTTTTCTACAAGATTAACGATTTTGATATTGGACATTAATTGATAACTTGTGCTTGAATCATTATTTTAATTKCTGTWGCAAGTTAATAAAGAAATAYTCAGTTCCAYCATAAACAAAGYACTTACCCTGAACAGTGTTTCGAGCCTGTTCTTCACAAGATAGTATTCATGTTTTACATGTTGCAGACAAGTCACGCATCTGCAAAGCAGGAACACAAAGAAAAGAAAAGGAAGAAAAGGAAGAAAAGAAAATACTTTCAGAATCAGAATGGCCTACAATCTCAATAATTTGTGTGAGGGGATACATCTAGAAGCACCAATAAAATAACTTCTGCAAAAGCATGACAATTTCTTTCAGCACAATATGGGCGCAAAGAGTGGTTACCAAACTAAAAATGCCTGTTCATGTTCATAGGAACTAGACATTCTCATGCTAAAAAAGWGTACTGTAAAAGTTTCAATATCTAAAACAAAAGTTACAAGTATGATGATGAGAATTAATTTCATTCTTCCCATTGTCTCTAGCTATCCTGATACTTCAATAACATAATCATCAGTTTATTACCTTTTCCAAAAGAAAAAACGTTAACGTTGGTATAATAAGGAACACCACAATCGTGATAGCAATATTGGTTCTGACAGAGATATATAACCACATTACTTTCCTTATCCCAGAGGATTCCAATCTTGAAAGAAAAATTTCAATTGGGATTTTGTGCAGGAATTATTGGCACTACAAAAATTACTGCTGCAGTGACAACCATGGAGTTTTATGGATGGCCGAGGTGCAAGATAAACTAGGGCAAAAATTTTTCTTCCCATATTTACGATGGTGACATTTGATGTATAATTGAAGACAAAATGAGTCCTAGCAGTACCATAGAATACATCAAATGCCAAGTAACTTGGAGGGACCATAAGCAAGATCACAGCAACTAAAAAATAACTAAAAAGATAAAAGAAAGAAACAATTTGTATAAGACATATCTAAAGCTATGGAATTTAATTCACAGGACAGCTGAGCCAATGATCAATGTCGTCTAGGTAAATTCAAGAGGTGGCACTGAGGAAAGAGATAGATAAAATCAACAGAAATCAAACTCACCCCTCAAGGTTCTTCTCCTCACAAAAGTTTCTGAAGGATACACATGCATTCTTTACTCTACGTGCACCTATGCTGTTATCCAAGTAGACAGATAGTAAAGAAGTATCCACAAGACTGACAAAGGACAGTCGAMACAGAAAAACTAATATAGGTCGAAATGGCATCTAACAATTGAACATACAAGCATAAGACCCAAGCAAATACCAAATCCTTTCCAAAAGATTATCAACGTGAACAAAAAGATACTGTATTACCTAGAACTGCTACCCTTGAACTGGTGGACATATGCATCAACCTGCTTAAAATCTACCGGTTGTTGTTGGCTGTAGGTTGGAAAAATAGAACATATAAATCAGAATAAACTTCCAACTTGGAGAGAAAACCATAGCAAAGCTACCCCAAGAACAACAAAAAAGAGAATTTTTACAGTGAAGTGGCCAAGTTGTTGAGAAGCTTCTCAGAATCGTCAAAAAATAGAGACACCACTTCRCCCACAAAGTCAGGGTTGCTCTCATCTTGCAATTTCTGAAGTTGTACAAATTGATCATCCAAGAATCCCTTTATACACAACCAAAAAGCAACAGCCCATGATCAGAGAACCTTTAGGAAACATAACCCACAGCACAAAAACCAAATGAAGAAGGGAGGAAAGAAAAAGAAAATCAAAAAAATGTAACCAATCTTTCTTCTTGAGATACATATACTGACCTCATGATATAGAGATGTCATGAATTCAACAAATTGTTTTTGCGCCTGAGGTATGATTTCCATGCTTTGCTACCCAAAATTTCACCTTTATTTTGTTACTTTTGAATGACCGAAATACAATATGAAAAATTGCAGATCTTGCCGACCTGTCTAGAAAATAAGGCTGAAATGAATAAGGAAACATTCCCAAAAAAGRGGAAAAGGAAAAAACTCAAAGGTATAAAAAACTCACCGRGAAGAGCCTAAGAAAGAATGGAGGATGATTTTGTGAATATAATAAGGTTCCAGCTTGGCCTTTCACCAACATGTGCTTGTGCTCCCAAAGAACGGCCATCCTAGAATACATCTAATATTATATTCTACCTTAATTGACAACTTATGAATGGGTTTCCCTACTATATTTATCTGGGCCCAGGGCCATATATGATGGTATTCATCGGCCATGTGTGATGATGGGCAAGACATTTTACAAAGGCTACCTCATATGGTTACAGACAGCGAAGAGGTATGCCTGGAAAATATTAATAAGTCCCTGTAGACTGTAGGTCTGCKCTAGACAAAAGAATAGGTTGCKTTTTTTCTTTCTTRAAGAAAAAAGAGCATCCCACTACCATAAGTTTTTTCCTCTTTGGTATGCACATGTTCAAGCCATCAAAAGGAATAGTAATAATCAATAGGATAGGAAAATCGTATAACGTTTAAAAGAAAATGAATGCAAAATGGCAAAGGATGGATTGACAGTTCTACATCTTGTAAGGTCGCCATAACTGTTAAAATCAAACAAAACTCGAAATTTAAAATTTTTACCCAGGAGTGAGTCGCCGGCGGGTTTCAACCCTGGTTGGATCGACCGCCAATGGGTTGGTCTTTGCAAATCCACCGGTTTCCTCGCCAGTGCTCTCTTCCCCTCATCCCGAGAGGTTTGTTAGCATCGTTTAAATAAATTATAAAGCCGTTCAATAAGTTGACGGTTGTAGGAATTGCACCCTCGTCATCTTCTAAAGAGATTTACTGGAATTTCTTGGTCATGCTAGAGAAATAGCCGCGCAAGTCGTATTTGCACATTATACACACAAATTCTTCTACTAACATCCGACATTCTTTTTTCAGACAAAAAATTAAGCAACAGCGTAGGTTAAAAGGATAACGAACTTCTCCTATGTATTCGCCATAGTTTATGCAAAATCAATTTCTTACATGTCACAAAAGCTGTCATTATTATTATAGCCCAAATCGGTAGCATAACAAGTTTCAAATAAAGCATCTTCAGTGGGACGGACTATGGCTTCCTGAGGTGAACCGAAAAATTGCAGCACAGCCACGTGACACAAAAATTACCCCATCATTTGAAGCAAACATCAGTTAATAAAAATTGAAAGGAAAATTTAACCGAGTTATTTATCAACTCACTAAAAAAACGCAAATAAGCGGTTTCATCACAACATTACGACAAATTTACAGTCAATATCATGTCCATAATGCGCCTTGACCGCTCTACATGGCCGAACTCGACACCTTTTAACTGTATTCTACATACTAAGGCGAAGGTAGCCTGTACAAAGCATAAGAAAATAACAAGTCATAATTTAAAAAACAAAACAGCATGAAAGAGTGGAGAGGTATTTGTGACTAGTCATGAAAAATCAGTATTACTCCTGTAACTTACCCCTTTGAAAATAATGCAAACYAGAATTCTTGCTTCCATCATTTGATTTCTTCGCTCATGGTGAAATAGAAACAGCTTTCTCYAGATTGAAGCCAAGAACTAGAAGCTTGATAAAGTGTCAATGCCCAAACAAAGAAGAGATGAAGTTACAATGTGTAGATTCTACCAAGATTCAAGAAAGAAAGCATTTCAGAAAGGAAGAATGAAACAATATACCCGTTCTACCTGGTCTAAGGAAGAATATGAGAACGAAATATAAGAGGGTACGTGCAGCAAGATCCACTGCTCCAGCACTGACAAGAGAACTCAACTAAGTTAAAATTGGTCAATAGTTTTGCAAACTTGGTTTTCATCACACCCTTATCTAAATTTTCTGTTYCTGTAAGAATCTAGGAACACTAATAAACAGAGAAAATTCAGAATGTGAAACCCCTGTTACATCATGTGCACAAGGAAGTTGTCAAATTATATATTCCTGGTGTATAAATCTCCAAATACCATGACTGGAACCAAGGGCCAAGACTATACAGACAGAGAATTACGAATGGACAAAGAATTAAGACTTACCACAGACAGCAATGGTCCTTGCTTGAACCTGTCATAAAATGAAAATGCTATTGGCTTTGGATTATCACCGGGACCTCTGATGAACCCACTGGATCAATAAGTGGTAGCAAGTAGGGATCAGCATCATTATTTACTAGAATCAATATATGTAGGAAAAAAAGTGAACCTAGATTGTGATGTACCACCAGAAGTAAAAATAAAAGGTACAAGTTTCCAGTTATTGGAAGCTGTTAATAGCTATTGAGA